>APFE030304640.1:0-17465 GCA_000404065.3 Pinus taeda | reverse complement strand
ACATTATATTCTAAACTATCACATTAAAATTGATTTAAGAAATAGTACTTTATCTAGTGTATTTTTAATAATTTATTATTATAACTAATATTTTAATTAATATTTTAGCGTCCATAAACATATCATTTTAACCTTCTCTGGAATAAACCCGTGCTAAAACTTCCTTCATCGTTCATGTATCAATAAAGTTTTGACGAATCTGAAAAACAACCCATATCATATCTCTATTAGACTGATGTTTTTTGGTTAATATTTTTCAATAAAAACTTTTCCTGCATGTAGAAGCCATGACATCTATATACTACTCGAATAACAAAATGCCAAAAGTTCACATTTTTTCCTGAGCCTTCGCATCCATGTAGATAAAAGTAATCACAAACAGCAAAATGCCATATTTATTAGTTTGTGGAATTTTACATGGTCACATTGTTATGTTGTAAATACCAAAAGTAATGACAAACAGCAAAATGGCAAGGTTATTCGTTTGCAGACTTTTAAATGGCCACAGTCCCATGTTGCAGGCATCTCTCTCGAGCTGAAGTAGACTGTGGATTTTCAGAATCTTTTAAAATATGATATACAAAGTCAATTATTTGATTTTTTAATATTGATTGGATTTGTAATATTTCAAGCATCCTTAATTGCTATAAGAAAGTCAATTGCATATCTCTAAAATATTTAGAAATCTCAATCCTTTTTTTTGCTAAGGCAAGAGTGGATCTTTCTATTCAATTAAAAAGAGAAATATTGTACAAAGGCGACTGTGGCTGTGGGGCCCGCCAATATGGCAGAGCAACCCCAGAAGAAGGTCACAAAACGACAAAGCATAATCAAGGACGTGGGCTCGCCAAAAAAACCTAGAGCCCAAAACTGACCGTTGGATCATGAACTGATGATCCAATAGATAAGAAAGATATCGACTGGCCAACAAGCTCATCTTTTAACAAAATAATCGCACGTGATAAACCCATTAGACCATAATCTAAAATCTTATCAGGTTTGTTTTTGGCTTAACCTTCAATCACTTTCACCCTCTGAAATCCACCATCTGTGCGCGATCCTGAAGAGGTCTTGTGATCAACTCAAAACTTAACTGCTGGCGTGGACCCACCATCTGTGCGCGATCCTGAAGAGGTCTTGTGATCAACTCAAAACTTAACTGCTGGCGTCGACCCACCAACTTGCACGCAAAATCCTGGTTGTAGATTATGCGCGCTTGATCCAACGGTTATAGATCATATCGCACAGGCTAATAGTATCGATGGTTAGCGCGCGATGAAGGTGGTAATTCCACCCCACCCCTAGCCACGTGTCGCATGGTGAGTGGAATCGCTCCCAAATGAGAAAACCCACTTCTTGCCTGATGAGCTTGCGAAATACCAGAAACCACCGCAATGGCTGTAAAGTTGTTCACTGGGATAAAAGTTGGGGTTTTGCGGTTGCCTAGAAAATCTGGGTTCCAGCTCATGGGCCACAGGGAGATGAAAATCCTTGAGACGTCTAGATTGCCATTACCCTTGTTACTGAGGCCGCCATAGACATACCCCCTAAGAGGGATCACACTTAAGTCAAAACACTTCATGATGAAACCAGAATAACTGAACCCCGTTACTGTGGCTGTATGTCAGTAAAAATTGTCTCTTGATTTTTCTGATATTGTTCTCAGTCACTAACGGCTCTGGATGAACATCCCTTCTTCAACCTGTCATCTGTTATCTCCTCCCACTAGCCACAAAGATTAATATGCCTATTTCGAACCCCCTCATTGGCGAGCCAGTCCGCAACTTTGTTGGCTTCCCTAAGAACATGCACCAAGCCAAGGGTTCTCAATTGTTTTAGGTGCGCCTGGATTCTTTGGTAGACTTGCAGAAGTCGCCAATGTTATGAGATTTTCTCAGGAGCAGCTCCAGCATTTATCCTTTTTACTATGTTAATGACAAGTTCTAAATCAGCCTCAATGATAACATTTTGAATGTTGTATTTGAGTAGTATTTCCAGACATGATTCCATCGCCATGAGCTCAGCCATATTGTTAGTAGCTTTGCCAAGATAACTGTGGAAGATGACCTATATGTTTCCTTCCTTATCCCTCCAAAACCCTCCATAACCTATTTCTCGTGGATTCCCTTTTGAAGCCCCATCTATGTTGAATTTTTAAAAACCATGAGAAGGGGGTTGCCATGGAGACTTTTCTGTTGAGGTTTTCTTGATAATCTACCTAGAACCTTGACGGTGATTGACCTTGAGCTCTAACTTCTTCAATATTCTTGTCTCTCTTTGTTTAATAGGTTTACCTGTAGCTTCTCCACCCACGATATGTACAGTTTCTTTGAGTTGTTTAAGGATCACATTGAGGATGTTACTCACCAGACTCACTTTCTCCTTGAAAATCCTATTGTTACGCTCCTTCCAGACATTCCAGATTAAGAATCCTATGGTCAGCATCTAGGTAGAGATTATGATCTCATTATCTGAGAAATTTTTCCTCCAGTTCTTCAAAGTGGTGATGATGTCATTAACATCTCTGTCTGTTTGCTCGAAGACTTCACCAACCAAATTCCAAAGAGTTGTGGCGAAAGTGCATCCATTCAGGAGATGATTTGTAGTTTCTTCTTTTCTTCTACATAAGTGACATATGGAGGGGCCAACAAAACCTCTTTTTCTTAGGTTATCCCATGTCAGAATCTTGCCCTGTTGAACCAACCACTTGAACAGTTTTACTTTCGTCCAATGAGGATTTTCCTAGATTTCTTTCCATGTCTTATCAATGTTGGGATGGTTTAGCCCTGCCTCTATTCTTTTGGCTTCTTTAAGGTTGAAGAGACCTGTCTTGTTTTTTCCCCATCTTAGTTGATCATTCAAGTTTGTGTTCAAGATTTGTCTTTTGTCTAAAAGACCTTGAAGGGTCATGGCTTGAGTGTGCAACATGCCCATTCCTCTAATCTGGAAGTTTCCAAGTTCTCCATTTCTTATCATTCCTTTCTTAGTACCAATAGTCACTTACCCACTTTAGTCCTTTACTGATGGTATCAGTGTGGATGTCTGGGAATTCTTCACTTCTAAGATTGTCCTCTTACTTCCATTTTTCCTCCTAGAACTAAGCTAGTTTCCCATTTTTGATCTCCCAGAAACTATGGTTTTCTACTAGGGCTCTGTTCTCCCATGCCCTATTCCAAATTTCAGAACCTTTTACCTGTCATGTCATTCTTATTAGATTTTCTTCCTGCCATTCACTAGCATATTTATGCTTCTAGAGTTTTGCTGAAGGGGTTTGAATTTCTTTCAGCCATTTCCACCAAATTTTGGCACCGAGAGCTCTATTTAGAATTCTTGGGTCATGAAGACCCAAGCCACCATGGGACTTAGGTTTGCATACTATGTCCCATGCCACAAGGGCCCATTTCATTTTTTCTTCACCTTTCCCCCATAGAAAGTCTCTCTGAATGTTTCTTATGTTGGTCATTACATTGGCTGGTTCTGGAACAACATATAGCGTATAGATAGGGATACTTTGTAGGATAGCCTTAGTGAGAATGAGTCTCCCTACTAGATTAAGTGTTATGTTTGTCCATTTGTTGATCTTGTCTTTTAGCTTATTAAGAACGGGCTCCTAGATGTCCTTGTGAAGTAATTTGTCAGTGAGAGGAACTCCTAGGTACTTCATAGGCAGTGTCTCCCTTTGAAAGCCCAAAATTTTGGAAAGATTTCCTTGAACTGAAATATCTGTATCGAAAAAGAAGATTTTTGATTTAGTGAGACTTACCTCAATGCCTGTTGCCTTAGCAAACTCACTAAGAATCAATTTGAATGCTTTGGCTTCCTTAACCGTGGGAGTGCCATGAAGCATAGTGTCATCCACAAATTGTTGATGTGTCACCATGTCCCCACCATTAGTGAGTCTCAGACCCTGAATTCTCCCTTCCTCCTTAGCAGCTCTGATAGCTCTTCCTAACCCTTCCATCATTAGAATGAAGAGGAAAGGATAAAGCGGATCTCCTTGCCTTAGACCTCTAGAAGGCTTGAAGGTTTTGGAAGGAGCGCCATTGAGAAGAATTGAACAGTTGGCTATGGTAACTAGCACCATAACCCATTTTATCCAATCGTGATCAAAGCCATAAGGTTTTAAAATTTCCCTTATATATGACCAGCTAAGTTTGTCATAGGCCTTTGCTATGTCTAGTTGCATTACCATTCCAGCTTGTTTGTTGGTAATAAGTGAATGGATCATTCCATGTGCTTGAATTACATTATCTAGAATTTGTCTTCCTTCCACATAACCTATTTGTTCCTCTGACACTAGGGTTGCGAGGAGAGGTTTAAGATGATTGGCAATGACTTTGGATATAATTTTGTAGATCACATTGCATAATGCTATAGGTCCAAATCTATCTGGAGAGGTGGCCTTCTCTTGTTTGGGGGTTAACACTATGAAGGAATCATTGAGTGCCTTTGAGACTTTCTTAAATCTTCGAGAGTCTTTCACTACCTCCTAGATGTCCTGTTTCACTATCTTCCAACAAGCTTTGAAAAAGTCCACATTGAAGCCATCCGAGCATGGTGCTTCCCCATTTTGCATCTCTTTCACTGCTTCCTCAATTTCTTCCAATGTTACTGGTCTATTGAGATTGAAATTATCTTCTATGGTGACCAATTTAGGGATATACCTAGTGAAGTTTTCTGTAAACTGGTATCTATCTTCCGAGGTTTCCTCAACAGTTTTCTGCAAAAGCTAGAGTAGAACTTTCTCCATCTCTTCATGAGTGTTTCTCTCTACACCATGCTGATCTATAAGTTTCACAATTATATTGTTGTTCTGGTGAGCTATGGTGGATCTGTGGAAGAATTTGGTGTTTCTCTCCCCTTCCTTGATCCATTCTACTTTAGATTTTTATCTCCAGAGTATTTTCTCTTGAAGGCATCTATTGTCCCACTCCTTCTAGAGAAACTCTACTATTTCATTCCTTTCATCTATGTATCCTTTTGTGATAAGAGTCTGGTTTATTTCCTTTAGTCTCCTTTCCACCTCTCCTTTAGCTTTGAAGATGTTACCGAATTCCTTTTTGTTCCACTCTTTGAGTATGCCTTTAATATGTTTGAGCCTACAGTGAAGCAGGAACATATTTGGGCCTTTGATCCAGGTGGATATTGGTGGCCACCGCTAATTCCACGTGGATCCCCTCTAGTGCTTCTTTCAGTTCTTTCAGTTTCCTTAATTATAGCACAGTTTACTATTTTTAGCAGTTTTTTCGGGTCCTAAACTTCCGAAGCCGTTTTGAGGCTCCAAACGATGTTTTTTGGGAAATCTACCGCCAGCAAAAATCGTCTTTTCTGTCGTAGTGCTCAGAGAGATCTTTCCAACGGGCTATCATGCACGTCAAACAGAGATAAGACGACCAATTCGCGACCCCAGGAAGTTGATGTACCAACTTACCCAAACACAGCGCCCACAATTTGGCGTTTCATATTCCAGGGTTAGGTTTTGGAATGTGAAGGGTTTTTCCATTGTTTCTCAACAACAAATAGGCCTTCGAGCCTCATTGTAACATAGTTCAGAGGCATGTAGCCACACATCTCTTCTCAGAGATAAGCTACCATCGCCCTAGCTGGTTTATCTCTATTTCCGGTTGTAAGCATATTTCAGTATTTTCCATTAATGAAATGAAGTATTATTTCCGCTGCATCTTTGTGTATATGGTTATCTCTGTATTTTATTTCATTCCTGTTTAAATAAGGATCAGTGGTATCAGAGCGGTCTACTTTTTCTCTGTTTTTCTTTGCATGTCCCCAACGAGGTCGGGATATAAGGAGTTAGGGCTTGAACTGGTCGAACCTTTGCAAGACCAACCTCGCAAATCCCGACAGCCTCCCATGGCAGATGAGAAGAAAGACGAGGCGGCAGGAGATCCTATCAAAATCTTGCTCGAAGAAGCCCTCGAGCGGCAAAGGTACGCGATGATCGATAGCTTTATGCAGATCCTTTAGCGGCTACCCAGAGGTGACGCATCGGCTTCCAGCAACTACTCTGGAAATGCCACGCCCTTTAAGGTACAAGTGAATTTCGAAATCCCCATCTTCGAGGGTAAAATAGACGCAGATGCAGTAGATAAATGGTTAAATATGCTAGATGGGTATTTTTCTGTTCATGAATTTTCAAGTCGGGAAAAGATTGTTTTCGCTCTTCTCAATGTAGCCCCCCACGTCAAGGACTGGTGGGAAACCTACTGCGAGCAGAAGGATGAATGCACAGGCTCACTATTTTCGGCCACACCCACATGGAATGACTTCCGAGATGCCATCAAGGAGCAGTACTGCCCTGTCAAAAGCTATGAGGACAAATACATCAAATGGACCACACTGCAGTAGGGAAGAGATCAGGATGTGCCAGAGTTCACAAACATTTTTCATACCCTTCGCACACAGCTCGGTATCAAAGATTATGAGCTGCATCTGGTACTCAAATACCGTGGCTGCCTACATAGATACATCCAGGAAGAGATGGAGTTCTTGAACATCTCCTCACTCGGCACAACATACCGATACGCTGTGAAAATCGAGCAAAAGTTCAAACAAAAGAAGCGAGACTTTGGATCTTCTAATCCGAAGCCCAAAGGACAAAGCAAGGTCGGGGTGACCCAAGACAACTCGTCAAAGCCGCAAGAAAAGAACAACACCACAAAGCCGAAGAAGGACAAAGGAAAGTGGTGTGAGTTCCAAAAGAGTACCACTCATAACACAAGTGTCTGTCGGACCAAGCAGTCACTGGTGGTCGAGTTGAAGGCTTTCGAATCAGATACATGTTCCGACTCTGAAACAGAAGCCGACAAGGAGAATGGCAAAGGGAAGCAGATCATTGATGCGGATCCCCGCGCCACTATTGCCACTGCCAAGATCCAGAAGAATGATCCCGAAGAGCTAGAGGAGGGGGAACGTCTTTTCCACTAACAGATGTGGGTGAAGGGTTCGCCACTGCAATTCATTGTCGACAGTGGCAGCCAAAAGAACCTTATTTCAATAGAGGTCGTGAAGCAGTTGGGCCTACCGACTACACCACACTCGCAACCGTACAGTATCGGGTGGCTTCATGAAGGACGAGATCTCAAAGTTTGCCAGCAGTTCCGCCTTCCCTACAGCATCAAACCATTCAGAGACGAGGTACTGTGTGATGTTACACCTCTAGATGTTTGTGATGTACTATTAGGCCAGCCATACTTGTGGAGGCGACATGCTGTGTATGAGTCAAGGCCTCGTGTTATCATTATTTATTTGGATATTTCATTATATAGGATATCGGAGGTAGCCCCACCTACCGCCGCCTCTTTGATCATCGCTAAGAAAGGCAACAAGCTCATATCACAGACTAGGAAATTTATTTCTTGTCTGGTTCACCCCCAAAGTAAGGGGAAGATTGTTGCTACATCCATGACCCCCGCAAAGGGTTCCTCCACGCAGCAGCAGCAAAGGGATACAGTCATGACAGAACACAGGAACAAATTCTCCTTACGCACAGGGGTACCACACAAGTTTCAGGTGGGCAACAAAGTCTGGTTGCATCGACAGAAAGAACGCCTTACCAGAACCCATCAAAAGCTCAGACCACTCCGACATGGTCCTTACACCAGTACCAAGGCTACGGGAAACAATGCTTTGGCGCACATCATTCCTCCATTCCTTCAACTACACCAAGTGTTCAATGTGGACCATCGTCGACCATGCTTCCCACCATTAGTACACACATTAGAGACTGCAGGACAAGTTCAGCAGATGGAGGAACTCAACGCAATGGGGACCATTGCTTCCTAAGGGGGGAGGAATGATCTAGGTGGATATTGGTGGCCACCGCTAATTCCACGTGGATCCCCTCTAGTGCTTCTTTCAATTCTTTCAGTTTCCTTAATTATACCACAGTTTACTATTTTTAAAAGTTTTTTCGGGTCCTAAACTTCCGGAGACGTTTTGAGGCCCTAAACGACGTTTTTTGGGAAATCGACGTTTTTTGGGAAATCTACTGCCAACGATTTTTCTGTTTAAAAATTGTCTTTTTCATCGTATTCCTCGGAGAGATCTTTCCAAAGGGCTATCATGCACGTCAAACGGAGATAAGACGACCAATTCGCGACCCCGGGAAGTTGATGTACCAACTTACCCAAAAACGGGGCCACAATTTGGCGTTTCAATCTTCCAGGGTTAGGTTTTGGAATGTGAAGGGTTTTTTCATTGTTTCTCAACAATAAATAGGCCTTCGAGCCTCATTGTAACAAAGTTCAGAGGCATGTAGCCACACATCTCTTCTCAGACTCTCAGTTGTATTTGAGACCAATGCATTACAAGAAATACTTAAAATGTTTAATTGAACTCATTCTGTAATTTACTGAAAATTTATGTGCTGTCCTTCAGACTAGTTCATGGCTACTTGCAGTTTGTACAAATTGTCATTTTTTCAACAACACAAGATAAATTTCATTCATCTCACAATAATGTCACATGGCCTATGGCCATAACTATGTGGCAATTAGAGCAGCCATAATTGTGGGGCAATCATGGTTGATCTTTTCAAAGCATTTTGATTTAATTTTTTTTTTCTATTTTAGTTCCTCACTGTACCATGGTAAGTTGTTGCAATGCTGATGTATTTACTTAACTTGGCATGGTTACAAAAGGTTGTATGCTTTACAACTGAAAATGACTTTAAAGGTGACCATAGTGTTGGCAACTCCTGTGTTGTCTATCCCATAAGAACAAAATTGTACAACCTAGCCATGAAAAGAGTGTGCATGAACTGGAGTCTGTGGATCGAAGGTTGCATGTTGGGATTGTTGAAGGCTATGTATTGGGAAGATTGTTTTTGTTCAATTATTGTTTTCTCAGCTTTCCATGCCCTAATTGTCCATAATGAATATTGTTTCTCCCCTTTGATAAATCTTAGATTTGAACAATAATTTGTAAGAAAAATCATAGAACCAAAATAAGCAATAGATTTATTTGGAAAATTACTTGGAAAAACCACCTTAACTTTTCTATTAAATAAAAATTTACAACGATTTACAATTCTGTCAACTCCAATCTTCTGGCCTTATCAGGCATACATATAATTTTTAATCAATATTATATATAAATAATTAATAATTTGGTCAAATATTATTAACACAATAGCATGTGCTATGAGCCAGTCTCCAACAAGATCAAAACTATCAATATAAACTCTTCCAAAATTTTCAAGAATTTATAATACTTCATTAGCTGATCTGAACAGTGTCCAGTGTGTTGTTCATCCTTTCAAGCATGCATGATCATCTTTATATGGTCATCTTCAGGCATGGTTGTCTTCAGGCGAGCGTGTGTGTTCATGTTTATACGACCATCTTCAATCAGGAAGGCATCCATGGGGAAGAAGTGCTTCTTTTATTCTTGCTACATGTAATGTTAGCAACGATTTGGTATTTGCTTATTTTTGTTTTTGCCTTCTGGCCTCCTAATTTGGCATTGACCATGGTTTTTTAACGTCCTTATAGACATGGTCTTCGGAATGGCTGTGGTCATTTAATTTCCAATTTCTAAGTTCTCCCTTTGACATCTAAGGTTTGTAATGTCATATTTAGCATGGTTTCAAATATTATATTTTGACTTTCTAATCGCAATATAAAATTATGGTTTTCAATGTGGTATATTATTCTTTATAAAATATAATAATAATATCATGGTTTCTAATGGATTTAACTTTTTAATAGCAATATATCAACATGTTTTCTAATATTATGTTTTGAATTTCTAAATGCAATATACAATTATGGTTTTCAATGAAATATATTGGTAGGGATAGTCATCGTGGTTATTGCCTTGGTCACTAGCAAACTTCGTATATGCTTGGCCATCTATAGAGGTTTCTTGATTTTGGGTAATTAATTTAACCTCTTGACTTTGGGTAATTAGCTTACTCTAAAATGAAATAAGACATTCAATTGGTTCCTTTTAATATAGATATAAAAAAAACATCTAAAGAAAAGTAATTGCACAATGATCGAGTACAAGAAAACAAGGTTTTCCACAAACCAATTAACTCTTCTAGAAAAATTCAACAATTCCAATTTAATAATCCTATCGGCCTCTCTTTGTACCTTTTGGAACAGTTGCTAGTTTATTTATTTGTAAACGTTATAAAATGTTTCATATACATGCCTTCGGACGCACCTAAACACTTTATGGAATACTACAGATATGAAGTTGACATTTCAATTATACAATCTTTTTAGTTATTCATGCACATTTAGAAAAATGTTCCAAACAACAAAATCATTCTTATGGGATTCGACTAATTTCAAATTAACAATTGGAAAATGCTACTTTCTGAGCATTTGGATACTTCAATATTATTTGTATGCAGACATGTTACTCTCTCTTGATGAACGTGCCCACAAAATCATAGTGCGTGCATGATTTTGTTTGGTTTAGTTGGGTAGGAATACTTTTAACTAAAATATAGATTATTATAGAAGGAGTTAGTTTTGGCATGCTGGTTTTTATTTAATTTTTTTTGGAAGGAAAAACATTAAAATCCTTGCTTTTATCACATATGCTTGATTTCTACAATTATGTCCCTATTTAAATATATGTCGTGTGAATCTTTTGCTACATTTTCCAATGGATTTGAGTCCTAAATGTTTGCTTAAATGGTAAAGTTATAGCTATATTATATATATAAAAATTCTACCAAAGCAAAGTAGGTTGGCTCCTATGATATCCACTCTTGCCAATATATTAATCCCTACAAGCAAGCAAGGAAATGTATGTTTTTTCTCTCCTGGAAAGTACAAAAACATAAACATATGACTTTATTCGTTGTTTGCCCTAATTTGACAATTAAATGTTGAGGACTAAAAGTCTGACCAGTTCTGTTTCCTCATCTTCTATTCTGTATTTTCCCTAAGGAAGGAAACCAATTCCTGATCTTTTAGTCGCTATCATTTACAAGTCAACCCTCAAGGATGACCTAGGGAAAATTTCCAGGGACTGTAGTGTCTTTAATGACGATCCCGGCCCCTGGCATATTTTCAACATTGTCAGGCTAAATTTATTAATGCAACTTTACATACTTGGCCTTTGAAAATAATAAAAGAAATGACACTCAGTGTTAAAAACTCAGTCAATATGTCAAATGTTTGAATAATGCAGTAAATTCGTAACTATAATTGCCTATTAATTTAAATCTTAGATCTAAACAATAATTTGTAAGAAAAATCACAGAACCAAAATAAACAATAGATTTATTTGGAAAATTATTTGGAAAAGCCACCTTAAATTTTCTGTTAAACAAAAATTTACAATGATTTACAATTCTCTCAACTCCAATCTTTTGGTCTTGTCAACCATACATATAATTTTTAATCAATATTATATATAATTAATTTAATAATTTAGTCAAATATTATTAACACAATACCGTGTGCTATGAACCAGTCTCCAACACGATCAAAACCATCACTATAAACTTTTCCAAATTTTTTAAGAATTTATAATATTGCATTATGTTTATTTTGTTTATTTGTTTTTATACACACTAAGCATTAATAAAAACTTTAAGGAATAGTTTCTATTGCTAAGTATCTTGCCAATCGAAGAGTTACTAGATCAAATCTCTTAAACGTCTTTGAGTTAGGTCTAGATAGATAAATCTGTGCAAAATATTACCCATTAGAATAGACTGCAACTTGTTCAATAGTTTGTCTAAGTTCTACACACCGTACATTTGCTTATCACTGCTTCAAGCTATGTATCACAACAAATCATACTGCAATCTCTTTGTGAAGTACACTTCCTCTTCAAACTCATGTTTTATTAAGGTACATAAAATTATCATACTTTACTCGTAGATATTTCAGGTACATAGTGAAACATGACATCATAGACATGTTTATAGATATAATGTGTGAGTCTCACAAACATTCATCTTTGATTGTCCATCATTATTTATTTTTCTTTATTTCCATTTTTATTAAACATTTTTCTTTTTCTACCATCATTCAATATTGATATCCATATAAAAAATAATCCATATCTACTTCTATATATATATTAATTTTTAGTATTTGTTCACTATCTTTATAAGAACTATTTATGAACAATTAACATATATATTAGATTTATAATTTATAAAAAGTTCAAATAATTATTATAATTATTTTTTTTATTAATTACTTCAAGTTATTATAATTATTTCAATTTAAATTAAATTAATAAATAAAGTTATTTTTGGTTTTTATTAACTTATTAGTTTAAAGATTTTTTTAAAATATTTAAGTTACAAATTAAGTTATTAATAAATCAATTAAATTAATTATAATAGAAATATGAAGAATTTTTATTTTAAATGAGTTTTTTTTTTTTTAAAGATGATTTATGTTTGAAAATTTTCATGGTGGAGACATCAATGAATTTAAACTCCAACCATGAATTTAAACTCCAACCATGAATTTAAACGCCAATATGGCAGAGCAACCCCAGAACAAGGTCACAAAACGACAAAGCATAATCAAGGACGTGGGCTCGCCAAAAAAACCTAGAGCCCGAAACTGACCGTTGGATCATGAACTGATGATCCAATAGATAAGAAAGATATCGAGTGACCAACAAGCTCATCTTTTAACAAAATAATCGCACCTGATAAACCCATTAGACCATAATCTAAAATCTTATCAGGTTTGTTTTTGGCTTAACCTTCGATCACTTTCACCCTCTGAAATCCACCATCTGTGCACGATCCTGAAGAGGTCTTGTGATCAACTCAAAACTTAACTGCTGGCGTGGACCCACCAACTTGCACGCAAAATCCTGGTTGTAGATTATCTGCGCTTGATCCAACAGTTATAGATCATATCGCACAGGCTAATAGTATTGATGGTTAGCGCGTGATGAAGGTGGTAATTCCACCCCACCCCTAGCCACGTGTCGCATGGTGAGTGGAATCGCTCCCAAATGAGAAAACCCACTTCTTGCCAGATGAGCTTGCGAAATACCAGAAACCACCGCAATGGCTGTAAAGTTGTTCACTGGGATAAAAGTTGGGGTTTTGCGGTTGCCTAGAAAATCTGGGTTCCAGCTCATGGGCCACAGGGAGATGAAAATCCTTGGGACGTCTAGATTGCCATTACCCGTCTTACTGAGGCCGCCATAGACATACCCCCTAAGAGGGATCACACTTAAGTCAAAACACTTCATGATGAAACCAGAATAACTGAACCCCGTTACTGTGGCTCTGTGATAGTAAAAATTGTCTCTTGATTTTCCTGATGTTGTTGTCAGTCACTAATGGCTCTGGATGAACATCCCTTCTTCAACCTGTCACATGTTATCTCCTCCCACTAGCCACAAAGATTAATATGCCTATTTCGAATCCCCTCATTGGCAAGCCAGTCCGCAACTTTGTTGGCTTCCCTAAGAACATGCACCAAGCCAAGGGTTCTCAACTGTTTTAGGTGCGCCTGGATTCTTTGGTAGACTTGCAGAAGTCGCCAATGTTATGAGATTTTCTCAGGAGCAGCTCCAACATTTATCCTTTTTACTATGTTAATGACAAGTTCTAAATCAGCCTCAATGATAACATTTTGAATGTTGTATTTGAGTAGTATTTCCAGGCATGATTCCATCGCCATGAGCTCAACCATATTGTTAGTAGCTTTTCCAAGATAACTGTGGAAGATGACCTATATGTTTCCTTTCTCATCCCTCCAAACCCCTCCATAACCTATTTCTCCTGGATTCCCTTTTGAAGCCCCGTCTATGTTGAATTTTAAAAAACCATGAGAAGGGGGTTGCCATGGAGACTTTTCTGTTGAGGTTTTCTGAATAATCTGCCTACAACCTTGAGGGTGATTGACCTTGAGCTCTAACTTCTTAAATATTCTTGTCTCTCTTTGTTTAATAGGTTTACCTGTATCTTCTCCACCCACGATATGTACAATTTCTTTGAGTTGTTTAAGGATCACGTTGAGGATGTTACTCACCAGCCTCAATTTCTCCTTGAAAATCCTATTGTTACGCTCCTTCCAGACATTCCAGATTAAGAATCCTATGGTCAGCATCTAGGTAGAGATTATGATCTCATTATCTGAGAAATTTTTCCTCCAGTTCTTCAAAGTGGTGATGATGTCATTAGCATCTCTGTCTGTTTTCTCGAAGACTTCACCAACCAAATTCCAAAGAGTTGTGGTGAAAGTGCATCCATTCAGGAGATGATTTGTAGTTTCTTCTTTTCTTCTACATAAGTGACATATGGAGGGGCCAACAAAACATCTTTTTCTTAGGTTATCCCATGTCAGAATCTTGCCCTGTTTAACCAACCACTTGAACAGTTTTACTTTCATCCAATGAGGAATTTCCTAGATTTCTTTCCATGTCTTATCAGTGTTGGGATGGTTTAGCCCTGCCTCTATTCTTTTGGCTTCTTTAAGGTTGAAGAGATCTGTCTTGTTTTTTCCCCATCTTAGTTGATCATTCAAGTTTGTGTTCAAGATTTGTCTTTTGTCTAAGAGACCTTGAAGGGTCGTGGCTTGAGTGTGCAACATGCCCATTCCTCTAATATGGAAGTTTCCAAGTTCTCCATTTCTTATCATTCCTTTCTTAGTACCAATAGTCACTTACCCACTTTAGTCCTTTACTGATGGTATCAGTGTGGATGTCTGGGAATTCTTCACTTCTAAGATTGTCCTCTTGCTGCCATTTGTCCTCCTAGAACTAAGCTAGGTTCCCATTTTTTATCTCCCAGAAACTATGGTTTTGTACTAGGGCTTTGTTCTTCCATGCCCTATTCCAAATTTCAGAACCTTTTACCTGTCATGTCATTCTTATTAGATTTTCTTCCTGCCATTCGCTAGCATATTTATGCTTCTAGAGTTTTGCTGAAGGGGCTTGAATTTCTTTCATCCATTTCCACCAAATTTTGGCACCAAGAGCTCTATTTAGAATTCTTGGGTCATGAAGACCCAAGCCACCATGGGACTTAGGTTTGCATACTCTGTCCCATGCCACAAGGGCCCATTTCTTTTTTTCTTCACCTTTCCCCCATAGAAAGGCTCTCTGAATGTTTCTTATGTTGGTCATTACATTGGCTGGTTCTGGAACAATAGATAGCGTATAGATAGGGATACTATGTAGGACAGCCTTAGTGAGAATGAGTCTCCCTACTAGATTAAGTGTTATGTTTGTCCATTTGTTGATCTTGTCTTTTAGCTTATTAAGAACGGGCTCCTAGATGTCCTTGTGAAGTAATTTGTTAGTGAGAGGAACTCCTAGGTACTTCATAGGAAGTGTCTCCCTTTGAAAGCCCAAAATTTTGGAAAGATTTCCTTGAACTGAAATATCTGTATCGAAAAAGAAGATTTTTGATTTAGTGAGACTTACCTCAATTCCTGCTGCCTTAGCAAACTCACTCATAATCTATTTGAATGCTTTGGCTTCCTTAACCGTGGGAGTGCCATGAAGCATAGTGTCATCCACAAATTGTTGATGTGTCACCATGTCCCCACCATTAGTGAGTCTCAGACCCTGAATTCTCCCTTCCTCCTTAGCAGCTCTGATAGCTCTTCCTAACCCTTCCATCATTAGAATGAAGAGGAAAGGAGAAAGAGGATCTCCTTGCCTTAGACCTCTAGAAGGCTTGAAGGTTTTGGAAGGAGCGCCATTGAGAAGAATTGAATAGTTGGCTATGGTAACTAGCACCATAACCCATTTTATCCAATCGTGATCAAAGCCATAGGGTTTTAAAATTGCCCTTATATATGACCAGCTAAGTTTGTCATAGGCCTTTGCTATGTCTAGCTGCATTACCATTCCAGCTTGTTTGTTGGTAATAAGTGAATGGATCATTCCATGTGCTTGAATTACATTATCTAGAATTTTTCTTCCTTCCACATAACCTATTTGTTCCTCTGACACTAGGTTTGCGAGGAGAGGTTTAAGATGATTGGCAATGACTTTGGATATAATTTTGTAGATCACATTGCATAATGCTATAGGTCAAAATCTGTCTAGAGAGGTGGCCTTCTCTTGTTTGGGGGTTAACACTATGAAGGAATCATTGAGTGCCTTTGAGACTTTCTTAAATCTTCGAGAGTCTTTCACTACCTCCTAGATGTCCTGTTTCACTATCTTCCAACAAGCATTGAAAAACTCCACATTGAAGCCATTCGAGCATGGTGCTTCCCCATTTTGCATCTCCTTCACTACTTCCTCAATTTCTTCCATTGTTACTGGTCTATTGAGATTGAAATTATCTTCTTTGGTGACCAATTTAGGGATATACCTAGTGAAGTTTTCTGTAAACTGGTATCTATCTTCCGAGGTTTCCTCAACAATTTTCTGCAAAAGCTAGAGTAGAACTTTCTCCATCTCTTCATGAGTGTTTCTATCTACACCATGCTGATCTATAAGTTTCACAATTATATTGTTGTTTTGGTGAGCTATGGTGGATCTATGGAAGAATTTGGTGTTTCTCTCCCCTTCCCTGATCCATTCTACTCTAGATTTCTATCTCCAGAGTATTTTCTCTTGAAGGCATCTATTGTCCCACTCCTTCTGGAGCAACTCTACTATTTCATTCCTTTCATCTATGTATCCTTCTGTGATAAGAGTCTGGTTTATTTCCTTTAGTCTCCTTTCCACCTCTCCTTTAGCTTTGAAGATGTTACTGAATTCCTTTTTGTTCCACTCTTTGAGTATGCCTTTAATATGTTTGAGCCTACA
Organism: Pinus taeda; assembly: GCA_000404065.3. NCBI lineage: Eukaryota > Viridiplantae > Streptophyta > Pinopsida > Pinales > Pinaceae > Pinus > Pinus taeda. The sequence goes on along the minus strand of APFE030304640.1, from coordinate 734 downwards.
GTGAAGCAGGAACATCTTTGGACGTTTGATCCAGGTGGATAATGGTGGCCACCGCTAATTCCACGTGGATCCCCTCTAGTGCTTCTTTCAGTTCTTTTAGTTTCCTTAATTATAGCACAATTTACTATTTTTAGCAGTTTTTTCGGGTCCTAAACTTCCGAAGCTGTTTTGAGGCCCCAAACGATGTTTTTTGGGAAATCTACCGCCAGTGATTTTTCTTTTTAAAAGTTGTCTTTTCTGTCATAGTGCTCGGAGAGATATTTCCAACAGGCTATCATGCACGTCAAACTGAGATAAGACGACCAATTCGCGACCCCAGGAAGTTGATGTACCAACTTACCCAAACACAGGGCCCACAATTTGGCGTTTCATCTTCCAGGGTTAGGTTTTGGAATGTGAAGGGTTTTTCCATTATTTCTCAACAATAAATAGGCCTTCGAGCCTCATTGTAACACAGTTCAGAGGCATGTAGCCAAAAATCTCTTCTCAGAGATAAGCTGCCATCGCCCTAGCTAGTTTATTTCCATTTCTGGTTGTAAGCATATTTCAGTATTTTCCATTGATGAAATGAAGTATTATTTCTGCTGCATATTTGTGTATATGGTTATCTCTGCAATTTGTTGCGTTCCTGTTTAAGTCTGGATCAGTGGTATCAGAGCGGTCTGCTTTTTCTCTGTTTTTCTTTGCATGTCCCCAACAAGGTCGGGATATAAGGAGTTAGGGCTTGAACTGGT
>APFE030304638.1:0-16167 GCA_000404065.3 Pinus taeda | reverse complement strand
GGGATCCCCCAAGGAAAGTTTTGGGGCTTAGAGCCCAGATTTTGGTCACAAATTGTAACTCCGATGTAAAGACTACGCATTTTGTGGGCGCGGAGCGTGTAGCTTGTAAAAGAGTTTTAGGGTTGTCCACACTCAATTTTGTAATGTAATGTCGGCTATAGGGATCTACCTGTGGTACGCGGACCATGGGATTGTATAAATAAAGAGAGGCTCTAAGTAGTTAAGACATCTAAGAATCTAAGGATGGAATAGAATCATAGCGGAAGATCTAAGGGTAAAGTCGAGTTGTTGGGTCGTAGAGTAGGAGAAGGCTCTGCAACTGAGTGCGCAAAGATCTAGTAGTTTGTAGCTGAGTGCATAGACCCCTGTAACTGAATGCACAGGGCGAGTCGAGTCTATAAGAGTTGGAAGCATTAGTAAAGAGAAGTTTTATATCATTCCTTTGTATTTATTTCTTGTTTTCTGCATTGAATGTATTGGGTATGAATTTCATTTCTACTGTTTCTATAATGCGTGAACATATGTAACTATGATAATTAAGTGAATGTGAGATAAAATATATGTTTACGCGAAGTTAACTATGATCTTTAAGATGATAAGTAATATCTGTGGTGTAATTTGGGGAAATAGCGCAAATCATTGCCATAGTAGCGAGAGAGCATCTCATCCCCTGGTTAGGGCTGCACGAAAGACTATTCAACAGATCGCGGAGGTATTGAAGGTCAGGACAGTGCACAAAGTGACCTGCGCAAAGGTAGGCCATGGTCCAACATTGCATTGTGATAAATATTGTTTGAATATGGAAATCAATCATGGTTAAACATGATCAACGATGGTCCAATGTCGCATTGTGACAATGATTTTATGAATATGAAACTCAACCATGGTGAACCATGGTCAAACATTAGATTATGACAAATATTGTCTCAATATGAAAATCAACCATGGTTAACCATGTTTTTTTGGGGTTTATGACATTTATCTTAGAGCTTATATACCTTGGATTTATAGTATTAATCCCTTGGGTTTAATATTATTCCTTTGGGTTTATAATCCCTTGGGGTTTTAGTATTAATCCCTTGGGTTTATAATATCAATCCCTTTGATTTATAATCATCGTAAACCATGGACCAACATCATATTGTGACAAATATTGTCTCAATATAAAAATCAACCATGATCCAATGTCACATGTGACAACAATTGTCTCAATATGAAATTCAACCATGGTCAAGAATGGTCAAGCATGGTCCAATGTCACATTATGACAAAGATTCCCTTAATATGAAAATCAATCATGGTTAGCCATTTCTAGCCATGGTCCAACATCACATTGTGATGAAGATTGCCTAAATATGAAAATCAATCATGGTCAACCATGGTCCAACGTCGTATTGTGACAAATATCATCTCAATATGAAAATCAACAATGAACAACCGTGGTCAACCATGTTTATTTTACCATTTATAATATTTATCTTAGGGTTTATATACCTTGGGTTTACAATATTAATCCCTTGGGTTCAATATTATCCCTTTGGGTTTTTTTGTTAATCCCCTGGGTTTATTATTCTTTTGGGTTTATAATATCAATCCCTTGGGTTTATTAATATAAGCATTCATATTCCTATGGTATAATATTATTCATAGGGTTTATAATATTAATCGTAGGATTTAAAATAAATCCCTTGGCTTTATAATCATGATCAACCATGGTCCAATGACACATTATGACAAAGATTGTCTGAATATGAAACTCAACCATGGTCAACCATCATTAACCATCATCAACCATGGTCAATCATGGTCAACCTAGGTCCAACATCACATTGTGACAAATATTGTCTCAATATGAAGATCAACCATGGTCAACTATGGACAACCATGGTTAATCATGGTTAACCATGGCCCAACATCATATTGTGACAAAGATTATCTCAATATGAAAATCAATCATGGTTAGACATTGTGAACTATGGTCCAACATCGTATCGTGACAAAGATTGTCTCAATATGTAAGTCAACCATGGTCCACCATATTTATTTTAGTGTATATAATATTTATCATGGGGTTTATATACCTTGGTTTATAGTTTTTATTTTAGTGTTTCTCATAGGATTTTCTAAATATCAAAACCAATAATTATCAACCATGATCAATCATGGTCAACCATTATCCAATGTCACATGGTCACAAATATTTTCTCAATATGAAAATCAACCATGGTCAAACATCACATTATGATGAAGATTGTCTCGATATGAAATTCAATCATGTTTAACCATGGTCCAACATCATATTATGACAAGGATTGTCTCAATATGTAAATCAACCATGGTAAACCATGTTTATTTTATGGTTTATATACCTTGGGTTTCTAATATTAATCCCTTGGGTTTAATATTATTCGCTTCGATTTATAATCCCTTGAGGTTTCAGTATTAATCCCCTAGGTTTATTATTCCCTTGAATTTATAATATCAATCTCTTGGGCTTATTAATCTAAAGATTCATATTCCTATGCTATGATATTATTCATAAGGTTTATCATATTAATCCTAGGGTTTAATATAAATCCCTTGAGTTTATAATCATGGTCAACCATGGTCCAACATCACCTTGTAACAAAGATTGTTTCAAAATGAAAATCAACCATGGTCAACCATCATCAACCACGACCAATCACGGTCAACCATGGTCTAATGTCATATTGTGACAAAGATTCTCTCAATATGAAAATCAACCATGGTCAACTATGGTCAACCATGGTCCAATGTCACATTGTGACAAATATTGTCTCAATATGAAAATTAATCATGGTTAACCTTGGTCAACAATAGTCTAATGTCACATTGTGACAAAGGCTATCTCAATAGGATTATGCTAATATGAAAATAAACGAAGGTCAACCATGGTCAACTATGGTCAATAATGGTCAACATTCATCAAAAATGGTCGACCATGGTCAATTATATTCAATCATGGTTAACCATGGTCAACAATGGTCCAACGTCACATTGCGACAAATATTTTCCCAATATGAAAATCCACCATGCTCAACCATGGTCCAACATTGCATTGTGACAAAGATTGTCTCAATATGAAAATCAACCATGGCTAACCATGCTCAATAATCATGGTTACATTGTGACAATGATTGTCTCATGTTCCAACACCACATTATGACAACCATAGTAAACCATGGTCTAATGCCGCATTATGACAAAGATTGTGTCAATATGAAAATCAACCATGGTCAACCATGGTCCAACATCACATTGTGACAAAAATTGTCTCAATATGAAATCAATCATGGTCAACCATGGTTCAATGTCGCAATGTGATAGAGATTTTGTCAATATGAAAATCAACCATGGTGAACCATGGTCAACCGTGTTTATTTTAGGGTTTATAATATTTATCTTTGGATTGTATACCTTGGGATAATATTAATACACTCGCTTTAATGTGACTCCCTTGGGTTTAATATAAACCCTTTATTGCTTTTAATATTATTCCCTTGGGTTTTTAGCATTAATCCGTTGGGTTTATAATATTAATCATAGGGTTTGATATAAATCCCCTGGGCTTATAATCATGATCAACCATGGTCTAACATCACATTGTGACAACCATTTTCAACCATCATCAACCATTATCAACCATGGTCCAATGTCACATTGTCATAAAGATTGTCCCAATACGACAATCAACCATGGTCAACCATGGTCCAACATTGCATTGCGGAAAAGATTGTCTCAATATGCAAATCAATTATGGTCAACCATGTTCAACCATGGTCCAACGTCGCATTGTGACAAAGATTGTCTCAATATGAAAATAAACCATTGTCAACTATGGTAAAAAACCATGGTCACATTGTGGCGAAGACTATCTCATGGTCTAATGTCACATTGTGACAACCATGGTCATCCCTGGTCAACCATGGTCATCCATGGTCAACCATGGTCCAACATTTCATTCTGACAAAGATTGTGTCAATATGAAAATCAACCATGGTCCAATGTCCCATTATGACAAATATTCTCCCAATATAAAAATCAATCATGGTGAACCATGGTCCAACATCACATTGTGACAAAGATTGTTTTAGTATGAAAATCAACGGTGGTCAAACATGTTTTTTTCAGGGTTTATATACCTTTGATTTACAATATTAATCATTTTGGTTTAATATTATTCCCTTGGATTTTAGTATTTTCCCTTGGGTTTATTAGTGCCTTGAGTTTATAATATCAATCCCTTGAGTTTATTAATCTAAAAGTTCATATTTCTAGGGCATAATATTACTAATAGGGTTTATAATATTAATAATCTTTTTGGTTAATAATATCAATATTTATTATTTATTGATTAATGCAACAAATTATTCAAATTATATATAATAATTATTATTATAAATTTCCATTTAATTATTTTTTTTAAATTTATTTTTAATCATATTAATAACTAATTAAAAATGATTGATTTTATTAATATAATTATAAATTAATTTATTAATTTATATTTATATTTTATTAATATCAAGATTAAATTCAATTATTGACATTTATGGCAGATATCAACTACAACTATTAATGTGGTCTGCTAATAAAAATTATCGCAATTATTTTTAATATTAATTTTAAATTTGAAAATAATAAATATTTACCTATTTTTTATTATCATAATAATAAATTATTAAAATATATATAATATATATAAATAAATTAAATATATAAATTCCACATATATATATATATAAATTTTTATTTAAAAATATATAAAAATAAATAAATATTTTATATAATTCCATATCTATATATTAATCCAATAATATATATACCAATTTGTTTTAAAATACTAAAATAATGTACTATCCTCCATTGTATGAAAATTTCCACCTTTGCAAGAAATATCCGATGAATATAATTCCATTACCAAACAAACCTTCGTTTTGGTTGGCCATTTTAATAAAGGATTGAATGCACCATTCGATCGTTGTTTTCAGAGTTGAAAAAACGTTGTTTTGGTGAGATTATTTAAAATTATACCGTTCGAGTGTTAAAAAGCTTTATTTAAAGGATAATTTTGAATTGTTAAAATAAATATTAAATTTTAATATGAAAATCAAAATTAATATATATATATATATATATATCAAATTCGAATTTAATTATATATATATGAACTTTTGGGTATTCAAATAATGACCTAAGTATTTTTGGGGTTTCTCTTGTCGTTGAATTTTATGTTAAATTTAGTAAAATTCACTAGTACATATGGGTGGAAAATTGGACGTTGTATTGTGATAGTTCGGTCGTGCCTTGGATTTTACTTGAATTTTCTTTTAAATCCACAACTTTCATCAAATATATGATGGACACAATTATCATCGGATATTCTGTCACAGGTTAGTAAGATATCTAACACTAATTATATTATGAGGGAAATTGAGTGTTTGCTTAATATCCCACAAACATTCACTTTTTGTCAGAAATACAACATTTGACCATATCAATTATCAAATAAACTTAATTTAATACATATAACACTTTACAAATAACTATTTTAAGCATGAATTTAATTCGTTTACGTTTACACCACTACCCATTTTTTCTTTATCCTCATGTAATTTGTGAGCTTGATGATCCAAATCTTTGAAGTCTTTGAAAAAACTCCAACAATCAAAGAGCAAGCACTAGCTGGAAAAAGCGTTGTGAACCGTCGGCTCAAGGCTTGAAAAGGCGCTGCGAAATTAGTTTCCATAGGGTGAACAATACGTTTCCCTTGGAAAAATCAGTAAAATCTGTTACTCCAAAAGCATCGTTCAAGTATGTGTGAATTAGAAGGTTTTCACATTGAAGCCTTTAAAAATTATTAAACATCTCGAATCCTAGTTGCGAATTTTGGTGGGGTTTCAATTTTTTGTGTGTTTAATCTCAAGAAAAATCAAACCAATAAAATTTCATACACCCAATGATGAAATGATCCGCTTGTCGATTTCAGTAAAATTAAGGATGCGGGCTCGGGAAATTCCAAATTGTTATTAGGGTTTAAATTATATAGGTTTTGTACTATTGACATCGAGTTGGAATTGACACTCCATAATTGGAAGATCAAACCCAATTCTTTGATTGGATTTTCTTAGAGAGTTTTTTCTTATATGAGAGTTATTCCTTGATCCCCATAGTATCCTTGGTTGTGACTGAAAGAACTTGTGTGTACATTGTATGATATTCCAATGATATTGAGACATTTTGAAATTTAATTATGTAAATAATTTATCATCTTGTTTACATTTATTGTTTATTTCTCCATGACTATAAACCTGTCCTGAATATAGGCATACACATATGGGATGCTAGTTTCATTCTTAAGTTTTTGTTTTCTTATCATAATGGTGTATTTTTCTATAGGCATAATTGAATGAAGTTGATTCTCACCAATAACTTTCATGACACTTCGTGCATGCTGATTTGGTTGGTTTCATTTCAAGGCCTTAATTTAATCATTAATAGAATTTTGATTTTGATATTTCTTGCATTTTTCCATTGAGAATGATACTTCTACCAATTGAAAATGTTTCCTATCAACACCATGAATATCTCTCCCTTCTTCTTTGATAGAGACAAAGAAAATAAAAAAACTAATGCCAGGGGGGCAACCTAGTATTTAATATTCTAAGTCACTGATTTGTTGGGCCATAAAAAAAAACAAAACTAAACCAACATTGGTAGTCAAGAGAACAAAAATTGGAAAAGGGGGGTTTAGGTCGAGAGTCCAAATTCACATAAAAACACTTCAAAATTAAATCCTTTGTTGATAAGCTATAGTCCTAAAATGGACATATAATTCAAATGATTTATGGAAGCCTGGGGTCTCTCCACATTTTGTATCTGGCATCACACCTTGTCATAGTATCTTTGACAATATTCACCCCTAAACCACTTTTTTCATATTTCCTCTCCAATTGGGAGAAACTGATTATCATATTTCTTCATGGCTATTGAGGGTGGGGCACTTTTATACTGGAGGTGCAAGCATCTAACCCCTAGTGCTTTGGAGATTGTTTACATTTGGATAGGTTTGAAGAATACATAAGTGAATTATTGCTTTTTGAAATTAATTGTTGAAATCTAACAGTGAGGCCACATAAAGATCAAATTATTGCTATGATTCTAGATGTAGTAGAGGATCTCCACTTTCAATAATTTCCATGTAGTGTGAAATGGTGATAGACCATTCTGTGGTAATTCCTAGATGTTTGAAAACCAATATAAGTGGGAGTCTAGGAGGGTTTTGGCCGAAGCATTGATTCAAATCCATGAAAGAAACTAAGTTGAAGAATGAAAAGAGATGTAGAGCCAACTATTCCATATGAAAAATTATATAATGTGGGACAACCTTTATCTGTTAGAGATATCTTGATATAAAAGGGAACATGCTAAGAAGGCCTTTTTGAGCTATAGGGAAATTTTCCACAAATAGTTGAATTATGATAGCCATATCGAATAGGAACCACACATTCCCATATTTTGTACAATTTTCCAGTTATCTAAGGACCCTTAAAGTACTATAAAGGTGAGCATCAGTGATAGAGGATAAGTGTGGAGAACTTCTATATCCAATCTCTCCACCTACTCTCATAACTATTCATTGCTATCTTGGCAAGTGTATAACGAGATAATAGGTCAGAAAATTTTTGATGTAGTTTTCAGATTAAAAATTTTCTCAATCTTTTCTAATTGAAGGAACCCATATATCTGGTAATCATACACATTGGTTAAAGGCTCTTTTTACTAAGTCTATTGATATGAGACCAAGGATCTTTGACAAATCACTTATTATTAAGATAAAAAAAAATGATGCACCATATAGACAACTTGTTTGCAATATATCTTGTGGTAGACATATTCCATCACAAAAGAAATGTTTACACAATGCATTCGTGTGACACATCTAGGGATTTTGTTTGGCCATTTTAGGTTGTAGAAGATTTTTTTAGCTTTTGTTTCCCTAGATGAGCTTGAAAATCCATATAGTAGAAAAGGTTGCACCTTACTTGGTAAGATGAGTGAAGCCAACTTCCTCATTCCTGCTAAGGCAACAAAGTCCCATTTCAATATGGTAAGGCCCATTTTTCCCTCTCTAGGTTTTGATTAGAACTTAGAAGGTTATGAAAAAATTTGTCAACAAACTATGTCTTTTGGAAGGGAATTGGAAATGAATACAGTGTAGTGAAATTATCTTGATGAGCCACATATTGGTCATGCTCAAAGTGGCAACTCAACCATCAATAGCCATCACATATCATACCGATTCCATAGGGAAACCTTTTTCTAATGGATGTTAAAAGACCAGAAGGGTTTAGAGGTGGATTTGAAGGATAAATTTAATTTTCTTGGAAAGGTCTTTATCTATGATTTTCAAATACAATTGGAGGTCAGTTTAGGGTCACTTAATTTAGGTATGATATTAATATTTTTTGTATTACCAATTGATCATGATGTCAATTAAATTGCATCTTAAAACTTATTTTCAACTTTCAGCAAGACAGGCCCAAAGAATTCCCAATTGGTTTTGTAGTGTTCACAGGGAATTCTATCTATTCTTCAAGTTTTACCATCAACAATGGTATTTAGGGTCATGTTAAGTTCCTCTGGTGGGATGTCCAAATCATAAACCTCTTTATCCACGTGATAAAATTTGGAAGGGACGACTTGTAAACATTGAGTCAAGACCTCTTCATTAGACTTCTTATTAAATTGTTGGATGTGATATCAGTTTCACATAGGCTACAAGCTTTCGAAAAATCTCTTTATTCTTAATGAGCCTGCATTTCTTAGTTTGAATAGATTTGATGTCTTCAAACTCCTCTTGTGGTTGAAGATCCATAAAAAGCATTTGGTGCATTTATCCATGTCCCTAAGTCTTATGGAGTTTGGCCCTAATTTGTACACTTTTGGATTTTGTCCACTTAGCATTTCCGAGGACATGCCTCGATCATGGTGCTTGTTTTACATTTCAAGATAAAATGGGTTTGCTTTCAAAGCCAATCCAACTAATGGTAGGTATTATCATTATTATTATTATTACAAATACATTTATTATTATTGTTAGGAGTGATATTATTCAAATTATTACACATGTTAAGAGAATTATTAGTTTTATTATTATTATTATTGTTGTTGTTGTTAGAGGTATTATTAGCAAAATTATTAATAATGAGGGGCTTATTATTAATTAAATTATAATTAGTAAGAGAGTTACAATTGGAGAGGATATTATTAGAGTCCGATAAATGAAGGGGGGAGGAAAATAATTGGGGACTTAAGGGAACACGATTAGAGTTAGAAAACAAGGAGATATTATTATAATCAATAATATTGTTAGGGTTATTTTTAGTAAAAAATTTATTTGTGATGGAATAAATGGATCAAGTGGGGGAATATTAGAATCATCAGGTGAGGATGAGGGGGATTTCAGGCGGGATGAGGAATTAGAAAAATTCAACATTCCAATGGTGGAGGAAGACGGGTTAGAGGGGAAATCGTTCATGGAGGTATCAACAACAGTAGGAGGAGGGTTGACCAGGAGAGGGGTTGAGGATTGATAACAATAAGAAGGATGGACTGAAAGGATGGCCTATGCAGAGGTTTTCTTCTCTTAGTTTTATTGTCACTACTTTTCTTCTATCAGGTTTCCTGTCAACACCACCAGAAGCCAGTGTCAAACAATGCAATAACTATAAAAGGATAAAGAAATAATGCTAATAAAAAATTGATTTATTTGTGGATGGAAAAATATAACCTCGCCATGAAAACCATATTTCTTTTGAGATCTCGACGAAGTCCCTGTTTTAACCTTTAATCACGGGGTCCATGTTGTTTGTCGTTGTCATTGAATTTGAGTTACCTTGCTGGTTGCCTGGTTTCTATTCGACTATACCCTATGGTTTTCTCTAGTGCTTGAGAAAGGATAAATCCCATCATTTTCGATTGGAAGGCTAAATCCCATCATTGTCGTTGTTATTAGATTTAATTCAGGTCTTGCCAAATTTGTCATTTTTGTTGTCAATTGTTTTAGGCTTTTAGGGTTGATTTTGGAGTTTTTGGGGCTAGTTTCGATGTTGTGCCTGCCGAGAAAAGGCTTCTTCTATGGAAATTTGTGTTTTCCTATGAAATATAGTTTGGAACTTGCTAGATTTACTTGCGGCCCCAAAGGAATTAAAGATTCTTTCTTGGTCGATATCTTGGTAAGGAAAATCTTGGGTGTTCTTGATTTGATTGCAGACATCTCTTTGAATAAATAGAAATTACTTTAAATGTTGTTATATATAAAACCTGTGACCTTATTTTTCTCACACCTACTTAAGATATAGACCCCCAAAATTGATTTGGTATGATTTTATGGGTCGTACTTTATTTTTTTGTATGCATTTTAAAAATTTGTTTACATGATTTGAATTTTTATGACCCCAAATACTAACTACACTGGATTTCTCTATTCAACTATCCCTTTTGTGATTGGGAATAACTGGAAATGCCATTCTTTTCCCTCAATTGTTTATATATGTTTCTGGAATTGAGAATTATAGTCGAACATGTATTTTCATTGATGCCATCGGAAGATCAATATGGCGAAGGTCATAGCATGAAGGCATCACCATTTGGTTTTGTCAATTAGAATATGAGAAGCCAACATCATAATTGGTTAGGAATCACTTATATCAACCTGTTGCACACCTCCCTCAATAAAGTGGAAACAAGTTTGGAGAGCCCTTGATTCAAGGGTATACATGAAAGATTTGGGATGAGGTTACCAAATGGTGAGAGACACAATCTGTGGCTGCCTTTTCTCCCCTTGCTTATTATCTATCAGAGTCGAAGTAGGTGGTTTTGAGTTTATCTCTATATCTTTAGGTTCGATCCACTCTCCCTGCGATGGATTCGTAGTTAGAGGCTTTGGTTGGTTTGATCTGTTTGAATCTCCCAACCCCGATTTTAAACTTCACCTGCATTTTTAGGGTGATTTTTGATTTTGATTTTCAATTTTCATTGGGATTTCATTCTTTTTATTTTTAAATTATTTCTAGCAGTTGAAGGAGGTCGTACTTTCTGTTTTTTCCAATATCAAAGAGCAGAGATAAAAGTTCTATAAAAGAGAGAGAGAGAGAATGGCATAGATACAAGTCCAACTCCAAAACTCTATTTTTCATAGTAGCAACAGGTTTTTGGGAATGGCAAAAACAATCTACTTACTCAATTCATATCAATGTTTCTATATGTGGGGAATCTGGACCTCAGTGTTATCGATGGCTAGATTTATGGGATCTTCTAGTAGATTGGTCTCGTTCTTTCTGTTCATATCTATAGAGATATCAACACAAAGAGTTTTCTTAGATATGCCTATGTCAATTATGGTAGTGATGAAAATTCCAGCAAGGATTTTGATTTGTTTAATTTTATGCCTCTTAATGTAAAGCCCATGCAGATAATGTATTCACATCGTTATCTCAACAGCTGCAAGAGTGGATCAACGAACATGTTTATTAAGAGTCTTCACAAAGCAATAGACATTAAATTTCTCTATGATACTTTGTCTATGTTTGGATTTATTCTATCTTGTAAGATTGCAACATACGTATTGGGGCAATCTAAAGGATATGGATTTGTGCAATTTTCCTACTAGAATGTCAATGAGTAATTTAGAGCCTCATTCAACTTCTAATGAATAGATTCTATTCCTAATGCAAAGCTAGATAATTTCTGTTGAAGGAAAGCTGGTGTCTTCGTCAGTTTTGCAGATATGTGCCTGTAGTAGCTAGAGGATATGCACCCATTTGGAGTTAGTTCCGGATTTTTGTAGTGTACAGTCAGAAAAATTGCATCATTTTTTATATTAGAGCAACCCAAAAAACATCCCAAAGGGGAATCCATTTGAACTCGGAAAGGAGAAGCATGGGGAATGTTTCACTTAGAATGATGCAGATGAATCACTGTGAAGACGAATGGTAATCAAAGCCCAATTCCAGTAGGATGAGTCAGAAGATAAACAAGAGAATGTGAGAATCCCGGTTGTAGGTGTTAATCACACATAAAGTTAGCATCCTTGGGTTCATGTAATTATTAGCAAAACTTCTGTGCATTGACACGTAATTCACACGTTGTTATAGAATTGGTGCACTGCTACAGAATTGCTAAAGGAAAATGCATGAAAATTAATTGGGATATTCAAAGGGAGATTCACCATGCACTACCTCCCGAAATTCATTGAGACAACTCAGGGGGAAGTGAAGTGCCACTAAGATTGTTGGAATCCCATGTGAAATTGATAGTTTGAGGGTCAGTTGTAAATATTCTCCAACTGAAGAGAGTTGAACTTTCTCTTCTCCAACAATTTTCAATTGGAGAAGAGAAAGTTCAACTCTAACTGTATAATATAATAAGGGGTTCAGCTCCAACAAACTAAAAGAAGAAGAAAAGCTTAAATACCAGCTCATGTTTAGAGCAATATAAGATTGATCGATGGTTTGATCATACTAGAGTATAAATTGTGGAGAGACTACAACCTCTATATTGCATTTCACAAGCCCAAATTAACATACTATTCAATACTGTTGAACACCTAATCCTCTATGGGTTGGTGTAGAATGTGAAAAACCATGAGAGTCCAAGAGACCTTGGGATGTGGAACCCAACGGTCACACGAATGTACTATAAATGTATATCATTGTCAAATAATAGATACAATCTCATGCTTATCTTTCCTATTTTGTCTTTGCCATGTGTGTGTTTAACATGGTATCAGAGCGGGTACCTTCCTAACCTGCTCAATCTTGTGTGAGCCACTAGTTTTGTGGCATTAGTGTGAATTTCAGCTCTACCATCTATTGTTTTGCTGTCATTCTCAGCCTGGCGTGCAAAATGATCCTCCTCACTGTGCACGCATTCTAATGCTCTAAATTCTGTCTAAAAACCTTGGCACCCCTCAGAACTGTATTTTTAGTATGCTATTCCTATGCATGCGCTGTTGTGTCCTGTTAGATAACTATTAACGCCTTTGAAACAATCTATCGGCCAACCCATGATCGACATATACAATGAAGGATACTGACAAAAAGGTTGTTTAGAGGAGTTCATTGGTTTTGAGATGGATATAATGTCACCCACATGCATTTTAGTCCTGTTTGTGGTAACCAATATTCATATTTGATATTCCTTCCCTCCACTCTATCATTCTCACAGTAGGTCAGTCTCGCACACCTTGGTTTGACATTCATGTATGGTCATTTTGTGTTTGTGTAATAGTAGTTTCTCTTTAGTCTACCATCCATCTCGGCTCACGTTGGAAGGATAAAAGACAAGGTCAAACGTTGCTTTCATTGTGGCGGATACTTGGATTTCCCTCCTATTCAAAGTGAAATGCAACATTGAGGATCCTGCAACAACTCCTTACATGTGTTGGTTCATATGCATATGTTGGTCAAAGCATTCAGGTGGACTGGTTAAGCGTTTCTTCCTGCGTCCGGTCGGCTCCCTTGGCAAACTGGCCAACGTGTTTCGAGTAAACCCCATCGTGGAAATTCATCGTCAGACAGCGAGTCCAGCTCGTCCTTCGCCCTCACCCTGTCCTTATTTCGAGCCCTCGTTTTTTACTTCTGAGAAACAACAAAGGTCGTGAGTTCATCTTCGCCATTTCAAGTTGACGTAATAAAGGTTCCCATTTTGAGACTGCTGCAGTAGCCTAACGCAGATGGTGTTTATGAGGACACCAAGTAGTCCACCGTGCGGACCTCCAAACATCAGCCCTTCGTCGAGGTGAGCGTGGATTACAACCGGCTAGATTGCGTGTTCATGGCCTAGTGTGTTTGAGCCTTGTTATGGTATGCACATTGAGCTTTGAAAGGTCACGCATTGAAATTTTTGAGGTCGTGGTTTTAAAAGCGTGTTGAATAGTCATCATGTGTGGTGAATTCACTCCATATATATACGAATTATATACAATATGATAGCTTCACTACATATGGGATGGAATCCATTGGAAAGTGCGTTGAAGTTTTTAAAGACCTTTAATGTGGGCATATGACAACCTTTAAATGATTGTTTTATATATGAGTTGAGTTTTTAAAAGGGAGCCTTATGATATAGATAATGGTGGATATATATATTTTTCATACATATTAAATTCGAACCTTGGCTCATATGTTGAGTGACATGTTTTGAAGACCATAAAACATAAGCACGTTGGCCATTCTACATGGCATATAATGTGAAGGCCATGAGTTACATGTGGTGAACATATCATAGGTATAGGTATGTATGGTATGACATGAAAGGTATGTATGGAATGCCATGAAAGTAGTACATAATATGGTATGTGGGATTTTCCCTTTTTATGGCCATATGTCATATGGTATGAAATTGCATTGTATATGGCGGTATATTGAGAGCCTACATACTTGAATATTTTTTAAGACAAAGTTGTACAACAATCAATCTTTTTGCAGTTATATTATTGTGAAATGGATAGAATGGCTGTTGCATTAGAATTATTGAATACTCTAATACATTCTACTATGGACAATACAATTATGATTGACAAAGCCATTGTCACGGACATTCAAACATGTTTGAAAAATGTACAAGGAAATATTGAGTTTTTGCAGTTTGAGACAAAGCTACAACAAGATGAGTTACAACAGAAAAGACATCCTTCTGAACTTGTTCAGAACAATTCCTTATTTGACTTTGAAATAGAATCCTATCAACAACCAGTAAGTCATCAAGACAATATTATTGAAGTTCATTTAGAGCCAGTACCCAATAAAACAACAGAGTTACATGCAGATGCAGAAGTTCAATTTGCACTTCCCAAGCCCATCATCAGACCTTGGGAAGAGCTTGTCCACAACAAGCATAGAACTGATCTTGGATATGTTCAGAGTGTTGGATTCCTTCATGTATTCCAGATTTTTCCCCTCTTCCACAACAACAACAACAGATTGTGAAATGCCAACACTGTGATCGTGTTGGCCATATGAAAGATCACTATTTTGATCTTCATCCATGTAAGCACTATCATAAAACCATTCATTCTTCAAACAAATGCTTCAGAAACAAACCTCCTGCAAGAACAAAGATTCATCTTGAATGGATCGCTTCTTAGCAATGGGCATCAACAGCCAAGAAGATACTTCAGTCATAGGTCCGAACTTGTTCTAGAGTATTGAACAGTCTTGCAATTGACTTTTCTCCATGATCACACCTTGTATCTTACAGGGGGGAAATGATGGTCATCTACAAGATTCAAAGCCACATGAAGAGAGCCTGACCCATAACCTGCCATAGTAGATTCAGAGTTGTAGCCAGAGATAAAGATGCCCCCAATCATGCCTTCAGTTGGTCATACCTCTTCAAACAATTGGGGACACTTCCTCTAGCAGAAGACTTCAGCTTCTTGCTAGTTTTGGAAGAGTTCCGGGAATTGCATTAAGAATTCCAGAGTTGTTGGTCATCCTTAAACCATCACAGGTTGAGACCTCCCTTTTTAGGATGAGGTTCTCCCTTTTATGTGGGGTGAGACCTCCCTTTCATGCTTGAAAGTTTCCCTCTTTAAAACATCAAGAGCACTTCCTCTAGTAGAAGACCTCAGCTTCATGCTAGACTTGGAAGAGTTCTGGGAACTACAGTAAGCTTTCCAGTGTTGGTGTTCATCCTTAAACCACCCCCCTTCTACCAACATTTCAGAGAGCACATTCAACCTAGTGCTGCCATGCATTTTTGCACGTTTTGTATTACAACTCCCTTCTTGGACTCATAAATACCCCTTTGGCTTAAGGGGGGAATGTTGGACACCTAATCCTCTATGGGTTGGTGTAGAATGTGAACAACCATGTGAGTCCAAGAGACCTTGGGATGTGAAACCCAATGGTCACACCAATGTACTATAAATGTATATCATTGTCAAATAATAGATATAATCTCATGCTTAACTTTCCTATTTGTCTTTGCCATGTGTGTTTAAAAAATACGAAGTTAGATTGTCCTTTTATTTTTATGTAACTTAATAATAATATTATAATAAACTATCACTATAACATATCTTTAATAACATAAATACATATCCTGATTAACGAAAAAAATTTCATATAAATATCCATA
>APFE030304633.1:84766-104751 GCA_000404065.3 Pinus taeda | reverse complement strand
CAGCCTATTTAAATTGCTAAAGCCTGATCTGTTTCTTCAACTTGTCCTGACGATGAACCACACTAGTTGGTTCTAAACACGTCGACAATAATCTTTTTATGTGATTTACGCCGAAGCTCTTTTTACAAATATGATGGATCACATAAGCCTCAATTCTACACTTAAATCATATTTATATCCATGGAATATTTTTTTAGTGCAATGATCTATGGAACATAATGTAGAGTAGAATACAACATATTGAAATTGTATTCTTGACGCAGAAAAACATAATTTCATATTGAAATTGATTGATAACGAGTAACATTTGGACTGAGCTAATAGAATTGTTCCAAAATGACATTTTACATCGGTTTAATAAGTTGCATTTTTAGATTATAAAAATGTAAAATTATAAAGACATAAAATTTGATAGAAACGAGTGTTGTAACGTGCAGATTGCATGCACTTCACGTGTCCTTACAACATCGAAACGACGAAGCTACCCTCTTGTCTAAGCTCCCACGTCATGGCTTCAATCTGCGGGACCTGCTCAAGAATGAAACGTTTTAGAAACTACTGCCATTGCTCTCTACTCCGGCGTTCTCGGCGATACAGCCAAAAATGAAGAAGAATCAATGGAATTTGACCTCACTCAGTTTTGTTCGACAGACTAATCGGCTTTGAAGGCTTCTGCGTGGTAAACGAACAGGAGATCAAGCAGAAAATTCAACTCGAGTAAAATAGATATGCAAAAAACCAAGATTGTCAACGCTCTCATGCGCTTCAAATTTGATCTCAAAGTGCCTGGATGGCAGGTGCAGCTCTAGTAGCAGCAGATTCCTATACCATAACCTTTGCGGAGGCTGTCAGCGGAAATTCCTCTATGGATGGAAAGAGCTTCAAAGGGTACAATGTTCTGAAAACTGATGCAAACAATAATGGTCATCTCTGTGTTCTGGTAAGTACGAATTACTAACTTCATTTCTGCATATAGTATTCAGTTTAACTCTAGGTAATGCATGATGTTAGCCTTGCTCTTGATATCGATGGATGTTCGAAATTTCTAATGGCGACTATGACAAATTCGCTCAGGCACGACGCATTAACATTTGTATTAGATTTGTAGAATAACGAGTTACACTTCAGTTTTATAAATTGTCATATTGATCTAATCTCGTGATAAATTTACTGGTTCACTGTAGATAGACTAGCCCTCGTGATCTTCAAGGAAATACCCTCAGTGGTTCTAAATTTTTGGAGATTTCCTACGAATTTGATCACGAAACAAAAAAAATGCCTAGGAATTTGATGTTGAAGCAAGAAATTACCAAATATGTAGCAGTAGCAAACAATAAATTGTCGAATACGTACCAGTAGTAATTGTGTCAAATAGCCCGCTGTCAGAGATTTGTGCATGCATTTGTCATTTTACAAAGCAAGTTTTTAATAATTGTTTATGATAATTAAAGAAACCTCCATTACCAGATTTAATATATGAGTCGGTAAAAGATAGGAAAGTAATCAACTTATGTTCATTCAGATATGGTATATGGTAGTAAATCATAACTGGTATCCAAGCATATAAACACAAAATGGTACTGTATTCTCAGAAAACTGAAAGGTGGGAAATGAATATTGCAGGATAGGAAATACAAAGAAATGATCAATACTCACAATCGAGTGACCAAGTGATAAGTCGGTTTATGTAATGGTAAGATTTTCTTACTTTTGATTGACCTTGCAAGTAAATTTTCAGTGCTATTTGAACAAAATTATGTGCTTATGTGCACTTCTTCCTATAGTTGGGATTCAAACCTTTCAAGAAAACCTGTGCTTTATTGCCATAATTAAGTTATAAGAAAAAAACAAATGTGGAGAGTGAGAGAGTTACCCTGAAGTCTGTTGTTCTCTAGCATCAATCCGAAATGTATATGAGGAAAATGAGCCCACTGGTGTAAATGCAGATATGTGTAAATCTCTCGTTAGAAAATTTGTAGGTAAATAGTAGCCAAACAACAATATATATGTGATCTCACATTTTTTGCAGCGGCACTGAAGGCCTCCTTGTGCCTTATGTCAGGATTCTTGGCTTTGATTCTTTGAATTTCCTCTCTTCACATGAGCACCATGCATTAGGGCTGAATTCACAAATTGGAAAGAGGTAATGATTAGAAAACGATCTCTATTGTATCCTAATGTAAACATTACTGTTCTTACTTTATGAAACGATTGTACACTGATGGTACTAGTTGTCTCTTTTCAGGTGCTGCATAAATTTCAGATATGAAAAATACATCAATTTTCTTCAGTGCCAAATATTGCTAGTAACGATTTATTCAACGTATATACTAACAGTAATAACACATGTAAAAGGACTGGAACTCACGCATGCTGGAAAACATCTTTGCCAACATATGAATTCGCTGTCCTTTCGCTAATTGTTGAAGAGGTCGAAGACGATGCTGAATCTCTGGAATAATCATTTTGGATCTGTTTCCAAGTAATGCTTGCTTTGATGCAATGATGCAACATGAATGGCGTAATGGTGCTTCAAATATATGGCAGTGGAGTCTGAACAAGGCGGTGCCTAAAATAACTCCTGGCAGAACACCTGCACCACTTTGCATAGACATGTACACCACTTCATGCACAACAGCTGCCAACCCAACCTGCAAACAAAATACGCCATAAGTTCGCCATACATTTTCTTAACATTAAATGTTGGAGATTAATGCTAAGGCAAAGATAGCATTACTTCATCAAGCTTTGAAATTGTTCTAATTACTTGTACTTCTCCCCATTGTTTGCTAACTTTTGAGCCTGTATACCTCGTATTGAGGCCAAATAAGATGAAGATTTTTTTGATTGGTTAAAAGCATAGGAAAATATAAAATATTGTATTGGTTCATGTGACATGTCGAGAAACTTTGTTTTAAGTCAAAATAGGTTTATTGATTACCGTGTCAAACTAATGGCATCCACCCAAATCGATTAATGTTAATACAAGGTTTGAAGGATACAACAATAAGAAAATGTTGAAACAATTTAGAGGCTATAGGCTATAAAGTCAGGAAGAAAAAAAGAGGAAAAATAAATCTAGTTGAAATCAATTTTTTTAAATTATAAACCTAGCTAAGATATAGACCAAACAACATATTAATTGAAGTTTTATGTGGTTGTAATTAAGTGATAGTGTTGGAGAATCTAATTCTGACCACCTGGTAAGTGTCCAAACCATTCATCCAAATGTCTCAATTCAGTTTCAGTTAATCAAATTTATTTTGAGTGTCACTATAATCATTTATTGTTAATATTTCCAATATAATCTTATTTAACTGATTCCTAATACAGAAAAAAAATCCTCTATAGTTTACAATTTTTATCACTAAGTCCTCCAAATCTTACGGATGACATCCATCCGGTACATCGCACCATCATCAATACATCGCCACTCCGCATATTTGAATATCATCAAGTTCAAGATATGCTCATCATCAATACATCACCACTCCGCATATTTGAACATCGTCAGGTTCAAGATATGCTCAGTCGGCAGGTCAGGACCGAGCAAGCATGCCGGTATCACTCCCGAAGTTACCAAGAAAATACTAACTCATCCCTCGGATGGGAGAACCTTGGCTCCATCCAAACCCAAAAAAAATATGTGTCGTCTTAGAATTAGATACTCCTCCTCCTGAATGCATTTTCAACGCAGAACTCAATTTTTTAATGGCCTGAATATATTCCACATAATTATGGGCATAAGTTTGGCCACGAATCGTTTCCATGTTCTAAATCATAATCACGCCCGCCCACATTTTCTATATGTTCAGAATATATTGCACATAAGTATGAGAAGAATTTTCTAAGTCAAAATATCTGCATAGACTTCTTAATGTCTTTACCTATTTTTTTCAAGATATTGTTCACTCTTTTAGTTCCATCAATGGGAATTTCTGTTCTGAACATCTTGTGGCCTTCTTATTCCCTTTGTCTCTCACGGAATGTGATTCTACTCGTCCGGATGGTTTCTCAATGGGCAATGACCAACAAGTATAAAATTATTTGGACACTGTAAAATAGTTTAAAACCCATGAGCGAGATTCACTCAGAAATGCGTCAGCTTTTGCAGAAGTGGTGAATGTCAAATCAAAGTAAATAATTTCTTAGGTTTCGTTTTATCTTTTCATTTCCTCACTTGCCTGGTATATTGATTGGTCCATTTTGAAATGAATTTTAACAGTTCGGAATTATTAGTTTACGTTGGATCTAGAACTTTTGGCTTCCCTTTATGCCTATTTCATCGCTTGAGAATCTAATCTTCTCTTCCTCCCTCTTCACGTATCAATAAGGAGGACAGTCTATCTTAGGCACTCTAATCAAATAAGCTTTTTCTTTATCCCTTGTGAAGATGTCAAATGTGTTGACTGGCATGGGCCATTTATTTTCAATTTCTAACTCTTATCGTTTAGAATGATGGGTTTTAAGCGTAATAATCACAAGTTTACAAATTATTGGATGTCTTATCATATAGAGACATTTTTTTTTTCACGGAGATGTAATTGTTTATAGTTATTGCTTTAACATAAAAGAAATTTTCAATCTTTGTTTTGTCCCATTATTAATGGACTAGTTTCTTTAAAATAGTCGTTTATAGTTATTACTTTAACATGAAGGAATTTTTCAATCCAATTGTTAATGGACTCTTTTCTTTTCAATAGAGTAATACTTTTCCCAATACTAATAATTAACAAGTGTGGCTGCGAGGCAGCTAGTCCCTGCCTTATCAATAGTAGGCTAATTCTTTGCAGCTTTGAGCTTGAATGTGTTTCAGTTCTTGTTCTTGTTCACGACCCAGCTACTATTGGCGTTATAGATGAGTTCAAGTGAACACAACAAGCCCTTGTTGTCAAAGTATATCAAAGTGTAATATGTTTTGCGAACGAGGAAGGCAATAGCCACGTCACTGGTTTTTTAGTTGACTATAGATTTCACAAGCCTCTAGAAAGCGTTTGTTCAATAGCACTTGAAGGATAGTATAATTGCGGCTCTCTCCTTCTCCCTAAAACAAATTTCACTCTTTGCAAGGACTATTAATTATAGTTTATTAAAATGATACATGGACTTATTATAGAACACTAATTGTACATGAAAATGAAAATAGAGCTAGAAACACACAAATAGATAATATTTATTATTTATATTATTTTGAGTAATTGTGCAACCTTTGCATCCCAACCTCTTGGGTATACGTATAAAAATATATCACTTAAATCATATTTATATCCATGGAATATTTTTTTAATGCAATGATCTATGGAACATAATGTAGAGTAGAATATAACATATTGAAATTGTATTCTTGACGCGGAAAAACATAATTTCATATTGAAATTGATTGATAACGAGTAACATTTGGACTGAGCTAATAGAATTGTTCCAAAATGACATTTTACATCGGTTTAATAAGTTGCATTTCTAGATTATAAAAACGTAAAATTATAAAGACATAAAATTTGATAGAAATGACTGTTCTAACGTGCAGATTGCATGCACTTCACGTGTCCTTGCAGCATCGGGACGACGAAGCCACCCTCTTGTCTAAGCTCCCACATCATGGCTTCAATCTGTGGGACCTGCTCAAGAATCAAACGTTTCAGAAACTACTTCCATTGCTCTCTGCTTCGGCGTTCTCGGCGATACAGCCGAAAATGAAGAAGAATCAATGGAATTCGACCTCGATCAGTTTTGTGCGACAGACTAATCGGCTTTGAAGGCTTCTGCATGGTAAATGAACAGGAGATCAAGCAGAAAATCCAACTCGAGTAAAACAGATATGCAAAAAACCAAGACTGTCAGCGCTCTCAGGTGCCTCAAATTTGATCTCGAAGTGCATGGATGGTAGGTGCAGCTCCAATAGCAGCAGATTCCTATACCATAACCTTTGCGGAGGCTGTCAGCGGGAATTCCTCTATGGACGAAAAGAGCTTCAAAGGGTATAATGTTATGAAAGCTGATGCAAACAATAATGGTCATCTCTGTGTTCTCGTAAGTACGAATTACTAACTTCATTTCTGCATATAGTATTCAGTTTAACTCTCGGTAATGCATGATGTTAGCCTTGCTCCTGATATCGATGGATGTTTGAAATTTCTAATGGCGACTATGACAAATTCGCTGAGGCACGACGCATTAACATGTGTATTAGATTTGTAGAATAACCAGTTACATTTCGGTTTTCTAAATTATCATATTGATCTAAGCTTGTGATAAATTTATTGGTCCACTATAAATAGACTAGCCCTCGTGATCTTCAAGGAAATACCCTGAGCGGTTCTAAATTTGTGGAGATTTCCTACGAATTTGATGACGAAACAAAAAAAATGCCTAGGAATTTGATGTTGAAGCAAGAAATTCCCAAATACGTAGCAGTAGCAAACAATAAATTGCCGAATACGTACCAGTAGCAATTGTGTCAAATGGCCTGTTGTCAGAGATTTGTGCATGCATTTGTCATTTTACAGAGCAAGTTTTTGATAATTGTTTATGATAATTAAAGAAACCTCCATTACCAGATTTAATATATGAGTCGGTAAGAGATAGGAAAGTAATCAACTTATGTTCATTCAGATATGGTATATGGTAGTAAATCATAACTGGTATCCAAGCATATAAACACAAAATGGTATTGTATTCTCAGAAAACTGAAAGGTGGGAAATGGATATTGCAGGATAGGAAATACAAAGAAATGATCAATACTCACAATCCAATGACCAAATGATACGTCGGTTTATGTAATGGTAAGCTTTTTTTACTGTTGAATGACCTTGCAAGTAAATTTTCAGTGCTATTTGAACAAAATTATGTGCTTATGTGCACTTCTTCCTACAGTTAGGATTCAAACCTTTCAAGAAAACCTGTGCTTTATTGCCATAATTAAATTATAAAAAAATACAAATGTGGAGAGTGAGAGAGTTACCCTGAAGTCTGTTGTTCTCTAGCATCAATCCGAAATGTATATGAGGAAAATGAGCCCACTGGTGTAAATGCAGATATTTGTAAGTCTCTCGTTAGAAAATTTGTAGGTAAATAGTAGCCAAACAATAGTATATATGTGATCTCACATTTTTTGCAACGGCATTGAAGGCCTCCTTGTGCCTTATGTCAGGATTCTTGGCTTTGATTCTTTGAATTTCCTCTCTGCACATGAGCACCATGCATTACGGCTAAATTCACTAATTGGAAAAAGGTAATGATTACAAAACGATCTCTATTGTATCCTAATGTAAACATTACTGTTCTTACTTTATGAAACAATTGTACACTAATGGTACTAGTTGTCTCTTTTCAGGTGCTGCATAAATTTCAGATATGAAAAATACATCAATTTTCTTCAGTGCCAAATATTGCTAGTAGCGATTTATTCAATGTATATACTAACAGTAATAACACATATAAAAGGACTAGAACTCACGCATGCTGGAAAACATCTTTGCTCCTTCATTCCCAACATATGAAGCTGTCCTTTCGCTAATTGTTGAAGAGGCCGAAGACGATGCTAAATCTCTGGAATAATCATTTTGGATTTGTTTCCATGTAATGCTTGCTTTGATGCAATGATGCAACATGAATGGTGTAATGGTGCTTCAAATATATGGCAGTGGAGTCTGAACAAGGCGGTGCCTAAAATAACTCCTGCCAGAACACCTGCACCACTTTGCATAGACATGTACACCACTTCATGCACAACAGCTGCCAACAACTGCCAACCCAACCTGCAAACAAAATATGCCATAAGTTCGCCATACATTTTCTTAACATTAAATGTTGGAGATTAATGCTAAGGCGAAGATAGCATTACTTTATCAAGCTTTGAAATTGTTCTAATTACTTGTACTTCTCCCCATTGTTTGCTAACTTTTGAGCCTGTATACCTCGTATTGAGGCCAAATAAGATGAAGATTTTTTTGATTTGTTAAAAGCATAGGAAAATATAAAATATTGTGTTGGTTCATGTGACATGTCGAGAAACTTTTTTTTAAGTCAAAATAGGTTTATTCATTACCGTGTAAAAATAATGCCATCGACCCAAATCGATTACTATAGTCCCTGCCAGCCCGAAGGGGCAGGGACTAATAAGTTTCTAATTTCTCTACATAAGGATAAGAATAAATATCATGTTTAGGAATGCAATTTGATTGGTTTGCACTTCAAGACACGTTACATATTTTATCTATTATTTTTTTATTTTTACTTGTTTATTAAAATTAAAATATAAGTTATTAAAATTCGAAATTGAAATTCTCAAAAAATTTTGTGGGAAGTTGTACACGATTTATGAATTTGTTTAAAACGAAAACACAAAATCATAGCCATGCCCTAAAATGAATGCCACAAAACATTCACAATAACTCTAAGTCGGCAGAGTAAAGATCCTCGACGTTAGAAGAAAAAGTAGTGGCTATTAACAACAACATGGTCTTCATGGAAGCACTATCAAACAACTTTAGAATAAGAGAAGATGGAGGTTCCAACCTCGAGGAAAGTTGGGGTATCATGAAAACCCAAAAAAAGAGTCTAGGATAGAATCAAGGAAAGAGCACACTCTTTTGAATGATATGGAAGCAAAGGTTGAAATAAAGGTATTCCAAGGTTGCAATAACTAGAATTACATTTTAGTGTTCACAACATAGATGAGAAATATAAAATATCATTTGCTTGGTTGATGTTAGTGTTCCATGTCCTAACCTAGTGGGAATGCCATATGGAGACACTTAGGTTGGAGAATGATACATTAGTAATTAAATGAGAGGATTTTAAAACCACCATAAATATCCAATTCCACCCTATCAACAATATAAAATACTAAAGAAGTTGATGACATTACTTCAAGAAAAAGCATGGTAAAAATGTAGAAGTGGGGACCCTTAGTAAAAAATTTAAAAAAATCAATTAGTGTTATATTTCTTTTTAGATGAAACTTACAACATCATGGATTTAGGGAAATACCTTTGGAGAATCTGAAAAACCTAAGTTTCATAATGAAGAAAGTAAATTCACCCCTTAAGAGAGATCGCACAAAGAATGATAGGATACTTTCTAAATAAGCCAAAATGATAAAAAATGCGAGATTGCGACGTGAAACTCCATCGCATCGCAAGCATTAAGAAGCACTCACATTAAAAAACCTTGAAATTGCCGATATGCGATATCGCATATCGCACATCGCAAAAATCACATGAATTACACATAATGATTATAACGATTAAGCGATCCGCGATCTTGCAATCTCGCGATCCGCGATCTTGCGATCTATGATCTTGCGATCTTGCAATCCTGCGATCTTGCGATATTGTGACCAAGCAACCTTGCGATAGAACAACACGATGCAATTGCGGTAATGCGATACAACGATCTGCGATATCGCAAAGAAAATTGCAAAACCTATCCATCACAGTTGGTTTTGGCTCATTATTCGAGAAAACTTTTTTAGGCCAAGAACTGGTCATGCACTTTAATGCGAGTTAATGAGTTGTTGCCAGTTGTTAATGAAGCATGTTGTTGTGTTTTTCGATGAACTAGTTCACGTAAGGTGGCGTGTTTTGCATATCTTCGGCATTTAAATTTTTCTTGTCATTATTTTTACCATTACTTCCACCTCAATTGTAACTACACGAACAAAGGACGAAGCATTATACAAGGCATCATGTAGGAAACTATGTGGAGGAAAGATAGTACTCTAATGTCCATTTCGAAAGGCACACCTAATCCACTTAAGGGAGAGAAAGAGCCGCAGAACTCTTCTGAGGCATCCATCATAGATTTCTCATATCCAACCACGGTTGAAAGGGTACTGAACGATGCTGATACTAGAAACAGACAGTTTAATGCTCAGGGTCAAGAGCTCATGGAATCACTATTTTTACAAATTTTCAGCTTTATACCCGATAAGAGAAAATGGCGCAAAAGGCGAAAAACACATCAGGGAAGCCCGGATCAAGAAACAGAGGTAGTTTCCAATGCACAATTAGTGCCTAGCGCTAATCGCGCATCGCTAAGAAAACTTGCTCGAAAAGGAAGGCTTCTAGTTACTCAGTCACCTGCAAGCCCCGAAAATTGCAAGGAAGGAGCGATAGAAACAAACTAGAAATAGAAAGCTAAAGCATAAGCAATCCGAGGGTTAACCAAGTTAAAATGGGATTATTACTAGGCATACATGGTAAAGCCACATACTCATTGGATGACTCTCAAATATATCATCAATTTTGCTGAGAAGATAGCGCCAGCTCTTGCCGATTCTGTTTGCTTAACTCAACCAAAGACGTAAGACAGTCAGCCGACACTACTCAAGCAAACACTGAATGCTTGTGACGTTAAGGAGAAAATTTAGAAATAGTTAGATATTAGATTTAATTTTAGAAATAGTTTTACTTAGAAAAGGGAAGATCATTTAAAACAAACCCTGAATTTCTGTAAATAAGTTAAGTAGTATTTAAACACTTCTCATGCATTTAGAGAAGGGTCCAAAAATTTATCAAAAACTTGTCCTCAGAACATGCACTTTTGCACCCTCAGAGGAGGCTTTGATGAATGAATGAATATTTGATATTTGCATTTGATATCTGCTACTGATGCTGCACTTCTGTACTCTTAGTGGATGTTAAATCAAGGAGAGATAATCAATTGTTGCTTGAAGCTCATGAGTAGGACTAGTTATAAATGGTACTTTTATCTCTTAACCATTTATGCTTATGTGTTAAAGTGATATTCAGTTTTCTGTTGTTTATATATTGTAGCGTGGATGCGTGAGTTATCATTTGGCACTTTTGTACAGTGATAGCTATTTATTTATGCTTAGTGCATGAATAGCTCATTTATGCGATAAGTTTTTCACAACTGTTTCATCTAAATTCTTATACGAAGTAGTTCATCTTTATTGAATTATTTTATTATAATAGCTTAATGATCTTTACTACCAGTTATTGTTTGAAATCATTTTAGATCGCATAGAAGAAATATCACACCCTGGGTTAGCATAAATTTTGATGTTTTTCTGTTTATTTACAATACAAAAACATAACATTAGATTAGAATTAGAACAAAAGTATTCCATTTAGAAGAGAAATACCTATCGTTCTCAAACACACACTGAATTGGGAAACTAGTCCCATATTCCCAGTCGCACCTGCTATACCAAATGGATAAGGAGCTGACAACCAAGTTCTGGACTGGGCGGGTATCCCCCTTGTTGTAGACCCAATTTTCGGGGCCTTCAATATATTTAGCTCGAGAAGGAGGGCCTGAACTATGAATGGCAAGTAAATCCAAGTCAAAACACCATTCTGAAAGTAAATTGCCCTCACCATCTCCCCCGACATCTCCATTACACTTAAATCCAGAGTTAGAAGTCGTCGGAGCATCAACCGCTGCTACAAACCCTGACATTTCGAAATAATCAATTATAAAACCTCCTAAAGTCGAATCTCTGATTCACAAAATTCAGCAATTTTCCATTTCCCCTCAAAGATCTGATAAATCTCAAGGCAACGTGACTTCGCAGTATAATCCTGCTCATCCCCTAACCAGATTCAAGAGTGAAAAGTTTGGTGTTCGGCCAACCGAATTACCTCTTCCCAAAAAGAAAAGAGCAAGGAAATCACCTAAAGGGTCCGACAACGAGACTCTTTCATCAACATCATCCATCTCAACCTCTTCCCAACGAAGTCAACCACCCACTCCTCCACTCCAGACCATTATCAATCCACCTAGTGGAATCCATACAACTCCTCCTCAATCATCTACGATCATAATATCCTCATCTTCCAAACCACAGGGATCATCTTCTACAGTTCCCCCTGTTAGCAGTTCATCAATGGCCTAGTCTCCATGGAACAACCCTAGGGCAGTCTTAATGCCTGCACCCTTCAGTGAAATATCGGCCCATCCTGAGAAATGGCTGCCTAGGTTCAATCCCGAGGCAAGCATGCTAGTAGAAGAGCACATAAACAACTTTATGCCATCCACTAATCTCAACGGGGTTACTAATGAAGATGTTGTTGCTCGATTGTTTCCTTCTAATCTACAAGGAACAGTCGGATCGTGGTATTTCTCATTACCATCTAGATCTATTACTAGTTGGGACATCTTCCAAGACCAATTCCTAACCAAGTTTGGTGACGATAGGTTTACGGCAACGTTAATCGATGACCTATCCAACATTAGGGCCGAATCTAGAGAGCCAATCAAAGACTTGAATCTACGTTTCAATAAAATTCTAAACAAAATTTCGACTGCTTCTCAGCCCAGCGAGGAAGTGCGATGTGAATGGTATATCACTACTTTACCATCAAACATAGCAATCTTCGTGGACAGGGCTGGTAAAATAACCTTAGCCGAAAACATGAAATAAGCCATAGCAGTAGAGAGACGTATAATATCCCTAGAGAAGAAGCTCGTGATAGAGGAACAGAAATCTAAAAAGGTCACCTTCAATGAAGAGTCCAAGAAGAAACAAGCAAAAGATCCATTCGCTTTGGAGGGATTGCAAAAAGTTCTGAAGACCATGTCCAATGAAATGGTCAACATAAAAAAACAAGTAGTAGAAACTTCTTCAAAAATGCCCTACAAAGATTTTAAAAGAGGCCCATCCATGGATTCAAGGCCACCCAATGCTATTACAAGTGCTGAATCTGAGGAAGAGGAAGAGGAAATTGCCACTGAAGGGCAAACCGATGATGAAGAAGTTGTAGAATTACAGGGAATGTGGGATTTCATCCTCCCACAAGAAGAATATCAAGAAGTATTCCCAGTTAACACACGAAGTAGAAATCAGCTTGATCCTCGCCAAACTACCCCAAAGCCAAAGAGCGCAAGCTCTGCAACAAAGGATAAAGTCGCAACAAAGACAATGACATCTAAAGCGACTCAAACTAGTCCGGTCCAAACAGATTCACCCACTCCATCTAAAACACTGATCGTCTCGGATGAAATGGAGTACAATATTATAGAAGACATGAAAAAGACTAGGGCCAACATCACTCTATACGAATTGAGCAAGCTAAAGCATCAACAAAAGATAATGATGAAAGAATTACATGCTGTGCCAGTTGTACCTTTGCCTGCCGCTGTAATTTCGCAAGCCTCTCAGAACATGGGAAGACCTCCAACTAATATGACTAACAAGATTGATCCAAATGACATCACTTTAATTGGAGGAAGATCGAGATCTCATACTCCCCTTTTCTCCTTACTTATGAAATTTTTAACAAAAATGTACATAATTGTTTAGTGGATTCAGGTGCTTCATCGAATATTTTACCAAAGTCCATATGCACCAAATTAAACGTTCAACCACAGAAATCCACTGTTCGCATAGTACAGTTGGATTGATCTCAAGTCGAAGTCATTGGTGAACTAAATCAAGTAACCATAAGGCTATCATCCAACCCGAAGGTATGTCAAGTTATTGACATTTTAGTCGCTGATATCCCTAAATTTTATGGCTTAATTCTTAGCAGGGATTGGTCAGAAAAACTACATGGATACTTCGCAAATGACTGGTCGCACATGTGGCTGCCTTACAATGGTAAGCCAAATCAAATAAAAGTTGAACGAGAATCAGAGGGGAAAAATGAACCAATAGCATATAACAGTAGCATAATTGGCAATTACTCAGTGGATTATTTTCTTGGCAATTTTAATGCTCATACGTCACCTTATTTAGAAAATTCTGTTTTGTCCCAAGTCGAATTTTTTTCTCAAACAGATAGTTCAAAATGTATCAATTTTTTAGATAGACTTGTAAATAAATCTTTGTTTTGGAAATTATTTTTTTATGGTTCTAAATCTAATGAAGGAGCGAGCAGGAGTAGGATGTGTGCTAATTAGTCCAGAAGGAGATAAAATCATGTTAACATGCAGGCTCAAATTTGATTGTACCAAGAATACAGCAGAATATGAGGCTTTAGTCCAAGGGTTGTACAAAGCAATCAGGCTAGATATAAAGTACCTCCAAGTCTTCGGAGACTTTGAAGTTGTAGTCAGACAGGACGAAATACTATACATTGCTTATCAGGACATTTAAAACACTATCAATCTTTAGTTCAAGATCTGACTGAGCATTTTATAGCATTCTATATTTCATCAATTCCCAGACTCCATAATGCAAGCACTGACCTTTTAGCTAACGTAGCTTCTAAGCTCATTCCTTCAGAAGATTTTAGTCCAGATAGATTCTCACTAGAATTAATCTTTAGACCTTCTATTCTTGACAACATCACAAATTGGAGAATATTCAACGACGACCCTGATATCGTAAATTTCCTTACCTCTGAAGGATCCTACTCCAACCAAATAATCGATGAAGATTAACATGATCGACAATTACAACAAGATAGCACTAACAATGCTATACCTAAATCAGTGGTCAAGTTAGAAGACCTATATGATTTGAAAGATCGGTTTAAAAGGTCTACCAATTTGAAGCTCCAAAGTTCAACTTTGAATTATGAATTAGTAAACCTAAGAACCGATGCCAAACTTCAAAATAAAAATCTAGACCTTGACCTAGCCCCTGAAGAAAAGCTATCATATATTCGTCTTTTGAGACAATACAAGAACGTTTTTGCTTGGAACTATGATGAACTCAAAACATACAAAACTTCTATCATCCAACATACTATTCCAATGACCGATAACGAAAAACCTGTCCAACAAAAATTGAGAAAGATTCATCCCAACTTAGAAAATCAGATAAAAACTGAACTTAATAAGCTGTTGAAAGCCAAGGTAATCTTTCCCGTCAGACATTCTAAATGGGTCTCCAATATGGTACCTGTTAGAAAGAAAAAACAGAGATATTAGAATTTTTATTGGCTTTCGTATTCTTAACAAAGCATGTCAAAAGGACAATTTTCCCTTACCACCTATGGAGCAGATATTGCAGGCAATGGCAGGCTCAGAATTAATGTCTTTCTTGGATGGATTTTTAGGATACAATCAAGTTCTGGTACATCCTGATGATCAATTGAAGACCACATTCAGAACTAAATGGGGCACATATGCATATCGAAAGATGCCGTTTGGTTTGATTAATGCTGGTGCCACATTCTAGAGAGACATGGACATTGCATTTAAAGTTTTAGTCAATAAATCTGTATTAATTTATTTGGATGATATAACCGTGTACTCCAAGAAATGAGGCGACCATCTCAAAGACTTGAAACAAATCTTCCAACGATGTTTAAGGTACAGAATTTCACTTAACCCAAAGAAATCTTTTTTTGCATTAAGTGAAGGGAAACTTTTAGGATTCATAGTGTCAAAATCTGGAATTCACATCGACTCTGACAGAATCAAAGAAATTTCTGAAATATCCCTACCTCATAACAAAAAAGCCATGCAATCTTTCCTTGGTCAAATCAATTTTGTAAAGATATTTGTTCTAGATTTTGCACGAACCGTATCTCCTTTACAAACCATGATAAAAAAGAACTCTAATTTTAAATGGGGCCAAGATGAACATGAAGCGTTCAACCTGATGAAACTGGCTATTATTAATGCTCCATCTTTAGCAAACTCCAAATTTTTCAGAGCCTTTTATTTTATACACATTTGCCTCAGATAGGTCGTATGCTGCAATACTCACTCAAATGAATCAAGAAAAGGCGGAAGCACCAATTGCTTTTTTTAGTTCAAATTTGTAGGGTGCTGAATTAAATTACTATGACGTGGAGAAATAGGCTTATGCTGTTTTCAAGGCAATCAAATACTTCAGACCTTTTCTATTCAAAACCCATACTAAAATTATAGTACTGTTTCCAGCAGTAAGGAATCTTCTAGTACAAAAGGATGTGGGTGAGAAGAGAGCCAATTGGGTAACTGCCTTACAAGAATATGACATAGAAATTAAACCAGAAAACATTGTAAGAGGTCAAGGCTTTTGCAAAATGCTCGTTGGAGCGTCGCAAATTTCTGAAATTCCATCCGTAGAGGTACAAGTGTGTGAGGTAAGCCTAAATGATGAAGATTCATTATACGTTGATATCATTTATTATCTTAAGAATGGATATGCTCCTTCATACCTTGATCATACTAAGAAAAGAGCTCTAAGGTTTAAAGCCAAACAATATCAGCTCATAAATGATATTGTTTTTAGAATGAATTACGATTCTATTCTCCTTAGATGTCTTGAGAAATATGAAGCTGATGAAGTTTTGCAGGAACGCCATGATGGGCCAGTAGGTGGACACTATGCTGGAGATGCTACTGCACATAAAATCTTGCGCACAAGGTATTACTGGCCCACGTTATTCAAAGACTCGCACAGTTACGTGAGGAAATGTCAAGTCTGCCAAACTACTTCTGGGAGACAAAAGAAGCCATCCTTACCACTACAACCAGTTAATATCGACCAACCTTTTAGTCAGTGGGGACTGGACATAATAGGTGAGATCATTCCTCACTCTTCCAAGTAGCATAGATATATCCTTACAGCAACAGATTATTTTACTAAGTGGGTAGAAGCAGTTCCACTCAAGAGGACTAATGTTGAAAATATCATTGAGTTCATAGATCAATTTATAATCACCAGGTTTGGATTACCTTCCGCTTTAATGTTCGATAATGCATCATACTTTTCTAGAAATGCAATGACTGAATTTGCATTTTAAAGAGGATTCAAACTTAAATATTCAACCAATTATTATCCACAGGGCAACGGGTTAGCCGAGTCTACAAATAAAAACCTAATTAGGATTATCGAAAGAACAGTAGACCAAAATCATAAAAATTGGCATAAATCCTTAATATACGCTTTATGGGCAGACCGAATAACGAGAAAAGCTTCCATTGGCACTTTTCCCTTTAATTTAGTTTATGGGAGAGAAGTAGTTCTTCCGACTCATTTAGCAATTCCTTCTTTGTCTCTAGTTCAATACATTGATGAAGTACCAACTTCCTCATTACACCTAATACAAATGGAAATAATCAAATTAGAAGAACAGTGAGAACAAGCTAAGAAAATGCATGCTCATCATCAAGCACTAGTAAAATCCTCTTTTGATTCAAATATAATGCCCAAAAAAGATTTTCAGATAGGAGATTTAGTTTTAAAATGGGAGAAGGCACATGAAGAAAAGGGGAAACATACAAAATTTCAAAGAATGTGGTTTGGTCCTTTTCAAATTGTAGAAGACTTAGGTCCATCGACATTTGTGTTACAGGATTTAGCAGGTAAAAGAGACTCTTTGCCTATCAATGGACAAATTCTTAAGAAATATTTTCCATAGAAGATTATTCTTCTATTTTTGTAGAGTAATAATTTTTTCTTTTTCATAATAAAACCAGTTGTGAATGGTTACATTAGGCATTTATGAAAAAGACACCAACTCTCTTTTTAGATTTTGATTTTTCGCTTGTATAAATAGCAAATCTTTTGGAAGATTGATCTTTATTATTGAAAGATACAGTTAAAAACTCTAACCTAGATATGACACTAGTTTCAACTCCATAAAATTTGATGAAAATGACCTTTAGTGAAGAAATTATTTTATACCAGTGCAATGAAAGGTATCAATAACAAAATAAAGATTCTCTGTAGAACAGCTACTTCCAAAAACTCTATCATTGTCATCCAGAGCTATCTAATGAAAACAATGACTTCCTCCTTGCCAAGGAAATCACAACTTTCAGAGGAACAATCCAAGGATACACTTCATCTTGAAGAATGAGAGGTCTTATCACAAGCCGACTTATCATAATCACAGATATTATAACTTGCTGACTTTTCCAAATATTGCATACCACAACAGGGCAATGACTCAAGATTGTTACAATCAAGAGGCAAGGGGTCTCATCACGAGCTAGCTTCTTTAGCAAAGTTATAAATCGAGTGAATGACTGTGTCATAAATTGGCTATCAAACCAAGACATTGTTCTTTAAGAATAAAAAAGAAAATCAAAGCAATAAGTGTGGATGTGGATTCTTCTTTCAGAATTGTAGGTTTCTTTAAGTAGGATACAAGATCATTGTTGGGTAACAGGTAACCTTGTCGAGGCTATAAACGCCCTGCTGGCAGCAGAGGCTCTACCTGCGACAAATGAGCATATTTAAAACTGGTTTACAGAGAAGACTTTGTTTTATTTTTACAAACCAAGTAATGGCTGATCTAAACACAAGGACTAACTTGAGGGAGAAAATAATCAAAGTTGAAAATAGCTGAAACAAAATGTCATTGAGAGGTTAGAGCATAATGTACTTTATCTTTCCATAATAAAGTTTAATTTTCTTAAAAATTTTCTGTTTTGGAAGCTAAAAAAATTCAATAGAAACACAGAGATAACTGGTTCTTCCAAGTGAATCACCAATTGTTGTGGCCACCAACAACCCCCCTCCTTATGAAGTGTTATTGCTAATACTAAATAAGTGGGGACCCTCAATAAAAAATAAAAAAAATCAATTAGTGTTATATTTCCTTTTAGATGAAACTTACAACATCATGGACTTATGAAAATACCTTTGAAGAATCTAAAAACCTAAGTTTCATAATGAAGAAAGAAAATTCACTCCTTAAGAGATATCGCATCGCGCAAAGAATGATAAAATACCTTCTACTGAGTTAAAATGATGAAAAACGCGAGATTGCGACGCGAAACTTCATCGCATCGCATACATTAAAGAAACACTCACATTGAAAAACTTTAAAAGATCGTCGATATGCGATATCGCAAATCATACATCACAAAAATCACATGAATTACGCATAAGGATTATAACGATCTGCGATATTGCGATACTGCGATATTGTGACACTACGAAATTACGATGTTGCGATATTACAATACTGCGACCTTGCGATAGAACAACATGATGAAATTGCGATTTGCGATACAGTGATCTGCAATATCGCAAAGAAAAATTGCATGACCTCTCCATCACAGTTGGTTCTGGCTCATTATTCGAGAAAACTTTTTCAGCCAAGAGTTGGTCATGCATTTTAATGCGAATTAATGAGTTGTTGCTAGTTGTTAATGAAGTATGGTGTTGTGTTTTTCGAAGAACTAGTTCACGTAAGGTGGCATGTTTTGCATATCTTCGGCATTTAAAGTTTTCCTGTCATTATATTTTTTCATTACTTCCACCTCAAATGTAAACTGTAGGAAAGAAGGACGAAGCGTTATACAAGGCAATATGCAGAAAACTATGAGGAGGAAAGGCAGCACTCCAATGTCCATTTCGGAAGGCACACCTAATCCACTTAAGGGAGAGAAAGAGTCGTAGAAATCTTCTAAGGCATCCATCATATATTTCTCATATACATCCATGGTTGAATGGGTACTGAATGATGCTGATACCAGAAACAGAAGGTTTAATGCTTAGGGTCAAGAGCTCACGGAATCACTATTTTTACAAATTTTGAGCTTTATACCAAATGAGGGAAAAAGGTGCAAGAGGCGAAAAACGCATCAAGGAAGCCCGGATCAAGAAACAGAGGCAGTTTCCGATGCACAATTAGCGCTAATCGAACATCGCTAAGAAAACTTGCTCGAAAAGGAAGGATCCTAGTTACTCAGTCACCTGCAAGCCTCAAAAATTGCAAGAAAGAAACGATAGAAACAAATTGGAAACAGAAGACTGAAGGAAAAGCAGAAGCAGTCCAAGGGTTAACCAAGTTGAAATGGGATTTTTACCAGGTATATATGGTAATGTCACATAGTAATTGGATGACTCTTAAGTATATCATCAATTTTACTGAAAAGTTAATGCCAGCTCTTGTCGATTCTGTTTTCTTAACTCAACCAAAGACGGAAGACAGTTAGCCAACTCCACTCAGGAAAATACTGAATGCTTGCGACATTAAGGAGAAAATTTAGAAATAGTTAGATAATAGATTTAATTTTAGAAATAGTTTTTCTTAGAAAGAGGATGGTCATTTAAACCGAATCCTCAATTTCTGTAAATAAGTTATTTAGTTAGTAGTATTTAAACCCTTCTCATGCATTT
>APFE030304633.1:31769-84622 GCA_000404065.3 Pinus taeda | reverse complement strand
CTAGTTATAAATGGTACTTTTATCTCTTAACCATTTCTGCTTATGCGTTAAAGTGATATTCAGTTTTTAGTTGTTTATATATTACAACATGGATGTCTGAGTTATCATTTGGAACTTTTGTACGGTGATAGCTATTTGTTTATGTTTAGTGTATGAATAGCTCATTTATGCGATAAGTTTTCACAACTGTTTCATCTAACTTCTTATATGAAGTAGTTCATCCTTATTGAATTCTTTTCTTATAACAGCTTAATGATCTTTATTACTAGTTTTTGTTTGAAATCTTTTTAGATCGCATAGAAGAAATATCACACCCCGAGTTAGCATAAATTTTGATGTTTTTTCTTTTTATTAGAATACAACAGCATAGCATTAGATTAAAATTAGGATAGAAGTATTCCATTTAGAACAGAAATACCCATCTTTCTCACACACACACACTGAATTGGGAAACTGGTCCCATATCCCCAGTCGGACCCGCTATACCAAACGGATAAGGAGCTACCAACCAAGGTCTGGACCGTGCGGGTATCCTCCTTGTTGTTGACCCAATTTTCGAGGCCTTCAACACAAGGTTAAAACTAGTCAAATAGAGATAAGAGAGTCAAAATTTGCTGGTTAAAGTGTCTTCTTCCTTGTTTGCATGTGTGAACATAAATCTTATTTTTTTTGTGATTTGGGTTGTTGAAGTAATGATCAAATGAGGAGGACAAGTTCTCTATATATGCGAGTTTAGTCAAGGGGAATTAGCCCAAGGTTCAAATCCCTTCAAGTGGTGGGCCAACCCATCCAACATGGAGCCTATACGTACCTTAAAGTAAATTAAATTTTATTTTGACTTGTTTACTTAAAGACTGATCACAACTACAAAATTTCAAAATATTCCTCGAAACAAATGTTATATTTATATTTGTATGTTCCTAAATTATGGGAAAATTTAGTAGCCTTGAGGTATAAGACCTCAAACTATACAAGTATAAATATTTTTTAGAGTAAAGAACTCTTACACCAAATACTTATTCAAACAAAGGGCACCTTTATAATTTTTAGTTATTATACCAAAAAAATGAAAGAAATTTGTGTGCTTCTTCAAAAATGTTATTCAATACAACCATTTTTTGAAGAAGAGAAAAAGGAACGAAAATAAAAAGAAACAAATGGAATAATGCAATGACAAGTACACCCATATTGAGTCCATGGGTGAGGCAGGCCTAATTCAATTGGTTTATTGAACCACCTTTAAATTCTTGAGTGAACATCTTAATCTTCCGACATTTATCATAAGCTACAAAAATCAAGTTGCTTTTACCCTTTATAGAGATCGCTTGCATTATGAAGGAGGTTCCATCATTTATGTTTAGAACCTTCAAGTTTTCTACTAATTTATTATTAACAAACTTGATGACTTCTTCAACTACATCAACTTTATTACCAAGTTGATTGCATGCACTTTTTACCTTCGACTTAAACTCCTTTCCTGAGTTTCAGTATTTGTCAAATTAAAAAATTGATCTTTGAACCTATTCATCACTAATTTAATTTGATCCCAAATGAAATGTCTAGTACCTGAAAACAATCTTTTAGCATATAGTTTTTGAATCATACTCTTACTTATTTCTCATATGCGAGTGTCAAGTCTACGTCAAAAATTAACCTCGAAACAAAAAATGTACAAACAAAATCAACGCCAAAAGAACCAATAGTATTCAAGTTGGTTCTCTTTCCTTTCCTATAAAAAATCATAACTCTTACTTTTTATTTTAACTATTATTTTATTGTTTTCCTTTGCAGGCCCATTTTAGACCTGAAAATTCCCCTAATGTTATTCATTTGTCTTTCTGAGAAAATTTAGAATGATCTTGATTTATGATATCAATTTTTAATCTAACAATGCTTGCAAGTCTATGACTTTTGTAACTTTAGCTTGATATTCCCCTTGTAACTTGGATATCCGCCTATTCAAGTTAATGATTTATTCTTATTCAATTCTCACTTCTATCACTTCAACCTCAAGAATGACCTTTTGCTTTTGCAATATTTTATCTAAAGTTCTTAATATTTCATCTTATAGATGTTTAATGGTCTTTTCCTGCCTAATACTTACCTTAGTAAGAACCTTCACCTGATTATTTGGTTTAACCTCATCCTTTTCAATTCAACTAAGTCCTTGCTTTGACTATGCTTAGTACCATATTTAAGATTCCATTGAGTATCGAAATTTCAATACCTTTTTACTTCAATATTTCATCTACAATTTCTCTATCTTGTTCAAGCACACCAGTTGTAAGGTTTTCAAATGTAAATCTTCAATCATATCATATTTAGCCTTGTTTCTTTCTCTTTCTACTCAAATATTCTCTTCTATACTATGAAGCCGCAACTTTAACTTTTTAACATGGAGAAAAACTTAAATGAGATCTCCAACAACCGCATCACTGATGTGTTTGTGCCAGTCTATCTTATCTTGAGGAAGAATGTTGTCTAAATCCACTAAAAGGTAGGTGGTTTGATAATCTTTAGCTCCCAACTAACAAGTTGGCTTGTCTACCTTTGGTTGTAAATGTAGGTTTTAACCCCGTACAGAAATTACCTGCATACAAATTCTAAAACATAGAGAATAAACAATGCAAGAGCATAACACATAAAACACATATACACAGAGATTTTCCCCTAGATCCTAAAACCAGGACTACCAGCTTGATTTTTCATTATGTTCCTTTCAATGTTACAATACATATTTATACATGCTGAAATGTTGAAAATGCAACAAGATGATGGAGCTTAACGAAAAGAAGTCGCCTTCACTAAGTGGGCCCGCAGGCTATTTTTGGCACAAAGTCTATTTTTAGACTATGTCTATTTTTAGACATATGGATCATGGTTTATGAGTTGCAGGATGCTATTTATGGATGATTGGTCAGTTGGTAAAAATAGATGGATTTTTATTTTAGACATTGGTGGAGTTTTTTTTTTGATTTC
The DNA here is from genome assembly GCA_000404065.3 of Pinus taeda. NCBI lineage: Eukaryota > Viridiplantae > Streptophyta > Pinopsida > Pinales > Pinaceae > Pinus > Pinus taeda. The sequence goes on along the minus strand of APFE030304633.1, from coordinate 81,643 downwards.
CAGTCAAAAATAGAACAATGGAATATTATTAGCTCTTAATAATGTTTGGACTATAAGCATTATCTTATCCTCTTGCGCACTTTAGTTCGAGCTACAGATGTGCTACATGCAAATGCCTAGAAGGAATACACTTTTCTTATGGTTTATTTTGAGCTATTGCATGATGGACTTAGGTTAGACTCAAGTGATTGAGTTTGGTGGAGTTGATTGAGGAGTTGATGGAGTTGTGTTCAGTTTGACTTAGTTGAGCTAGTTGTATTTAGTCTAACTGACAAATACACTAGTGATGAGTGGTGTGAATTAACTATTAATTAATTCACTAATTACTATCTCATAAATCAACTAAAGAATACATCAGTTAACTCAGTGCATGGATAGTTCAGTGGAGACAAGTGTTAGAGGTGGGTGAAAGGGTGTGACTACTATCAGTGGTGACTATAGCTGTGCATGAGATTTGCACAATCATTGATTGAGATTGCCAATGAGGATTGTACAGTACAGGCCAAGGGAATTCGAGCTTGGATCAGATCTATTCTCAACTTGGATTCTGCAGTAGAGGCAGGCAAACAGTGGAGGAGATTTGAACCCATGACTTGTTCATATCTGAGCTGGTTTGTGTGTAGCAGGTGGAGATAGTGCTGAGTACTTGTGAGGAGTATTGTACTATGTATTGTTACATGTTCTCTATCATTATAATACACAGATAGTTTGGGGTTTTCAGCTGTATGCTTTCCCCATTTCATATTGTGTTGATATGTGTGATTGATGTTTCAATGTGCGCATGCGATTGTTTTTAATTCCAGAAATTGATGATCAATGGTAGAGGAGGTTATGTATTATGCATGCATTCCGCAAATAGTGTATAATTAGGATAATCTTTGTGAATAAGTGTTATATTATTCAAAATTTCTACATGAAACATCAAAAACCATGGATCGAAAACCATCATGTCCAAAACCATGTGCGAAAATCATGCACAAAACCATAGGTAGGTCTGCCCAACCTAACATAGGTCCAAAACCAAAATTTTCTGGGGCGCTGCCCCGGACCCCATAGAATGGGGTTACCTTCACCCTTCAAACCCCTTATGACTCCGCTCGCTAAGCAATTGGCACAACGAAGGGGGGGTGCTCCGCCCCCCTCCTAACCCGCTGGTTAACTACGTGGGCTAGTTGTGGAAAGAATATAACACAACCCAATTGTAAAATATCCTTTTGTAGTTGTCTTGCTTTATAATGTACAAAAGAAAGTAGCCTTGAGGGAGTTGGGTCCTCTTCAGTAAGTAGCAAGGAAAATTTTAAGGGTGGAAATTTATCTTAAAGTTTAGAAACCATGGCGAATCTCACCAGTCCATAATATGAAATCTATAAAATGTAAGATGATACTTTTGTAAAAATATTCAAATGTATAATATTTTTATATTGGCTCTATATAAAATTTTGGCGAATCATTTTTAGGAAAAGTGGACATTAGCGAATCATTTTTTGGAAAAACAACATGGAAAATTAGTCCACTTACAAATATTAGCCCCTAAAATTTTCTGTGGTAATTTGAATATATAAATTTTGTTCCAATTGGTCAAATACCTCTTCATCAAGATTTAGAAGGACATTCTTACCCCTTTCCATCTCTTGAGGTGATTTATCCTACAACAATATGTTTGAGGAATTAGATATATCATTAGTAGAAACATGAAAAATTGTTAAATTTTTTTAGTCAGATTTGGTCTCATTTTGTAGCATTGTCCTTGCTATTTTTCTTTGTCATAGTGGAGTATCTAAACCCTTGAAATCATTTGAAGTATTTTTTAATATTTTTAGGTCACCCTATAATTTCTTGTACTACTTCAACTTGAGATTTGCTTTTAGCCAGTTTCTCTTTCTCTACATTAGGAACATGAACATAATGGGTGACCTTCATAAACACTAAGGTTAGAAATAATATGGGAAGGGTCATACTTACATTCCACATCTTCGTCAAAATGAAAAGATTAATCAACTTTTTGATATCAGGGAAAATTATCCTTGGATTGACTATGAAACAAAATAATTTTATAGGTATAGTGAAACTTAAATTCTTACCTTTAGAAACAAAATGTAAGTCATCAGAATGAATCATATGTATAACATACTAAAGAGAAGATATTCTAAGAATCAAGTACATAAGTAATTTTTGTGGCTTGACTTATAGTCCATAGATTCTAATTACAGTGAAATTCTTTTCGAAGTATCAATCTCCACTCTTAAACTAGGAATTCATATGTAAGAGGAATTTGCATTCATTAGAAATTATTAGGAGAGGTTGATCATGAATTAAATAATAAGCAATAAATATAAACCCATCAAAAAATATTTTATATCCATTTGGAATTTCATAAAAAATTACATCCTGTGTCCATTCAAAAAAGTAATTTTTCCTTCCCTAACTAATTCCTCTTTTGGGAACCCAAAATTGCGAAATAAGGAGATCGTTGAGCCATGAAAATTCCTCTTTTGGGAACCCAAAGTTGCGAGATAAGGAGATCGTTGAGCCATGAAAAGATAATAATATTGATACTTACGCAATATCTCTCCAGGAAAAAAGGTTAATTTCTTTTGAATTTTTCATAAAAGGTAAGAGGCATAACTAAACTTCATGAAATGAAAGATTTTACGCACAAATCTTAATATAATAGCATCAACCTTGACATCATCATCATATCCCAAAATAGTTCTAATCGTGGATATTAAATCCTTAACCAAATCTTGGAAAATTTAATAGTTAAGATGAAATTTAACTTTAAGAAAATTATCCCTTTCTATAACCAATTTTGATAAAAAAATCCCTTTTCTAGTTTCTAGTATCCCTTTTCTAGCTTCCAGTTAAGTTTTCAAAGTGTATTTCAATATCCGCTTCATTAATAATTTCGAAACCTTCTATTAAACCTAATACATTGGCTATATCTTGTTATTTCACATAAAAGTTTGTATTAGAGCTTTAATCATCTTTTAATTACCATTTGGAACAAGTCATAAAATTATGAACATATGTGGACAAATTATGGAAAATGGAAGGTCCTTAGTAATACAGACTATCAAGATCCATTAGCCAGCATGGGAAGGCTTTCTAAATTATTATAAAAATGATAATAAACTTCACTGCGAAGAAATGTTTTGGGTTTACTAGATAGAATAGTTTTGAAAATATCTCTATCTTTAACAATAAAGGCCTTAAACAATTCATTCTGAACAATCACTGGGGAACAACCCAGATCACCAGCTAAGGGCCCCTAAATGATTGCTCAGTAATGAGGGAAGTACGAGTGCAAAGACAACTAGGAGGTTCGCCTAGAAGTAGCCAACCTATTCCTCATACTTTAACAAGGTTAAAGTATGAGGAAAGTAGCATGCCCTAACTTATGTGAAATTTGAGTAACTTTTTCTCCCACAACTGCTAGCAATTTGTGAATAGCAAGCATAATAGCCCTAACATTTAGATTAATGATCACACATGTTATTTTTAATTGCCTTAAACATTTTTTAGTATGGTATTAGGCTAAGTTCATAATTTACGTTCCATCACATTAATTTATAAAACATGTTAGCAATCCTAAAACCATGAGTGGTTTCAGACTTGTGGATGAGTGGTATTAACTCTCGTCATAATGGAGCAAACTTATTTTGATTGTGTCTTACGTCTTGACACTGGTTCTAAATTTTCATAACCGATCATCATGTTAAAATTCATGTGATTTATGGCTTTGAAAATGTGTTTTATTACTCTTTTAATTGACAATTGGATCCTGTCATATGAAAATTGCTAGATGTCAACCCCACATTAATTTATTAAGGTTATAAGTGATGTTTATTATTATTTTTAGCTTGTGTGCTCAACATACAAGGTTGGTGATTACAAGACTTATTATATAATAATATGATGGAACATCATATGCATGAATAAGACTATATTACAACACCAAATGTTAACTATAACACATTGTTATAAGAAGATCCTTGTTGTCTCATTCCAATGGTCCAAATAGCTTAGCCACCTCTCTCCATACTTCATTCACTATTTGGAAAGTTTTTAATAGATGATTCATGGTCTCCTCTTGTTGTTTGCACATTTGGCATTGGGATGGCTCAATAAAGCCTTTCTTGAGAAACCAGTCCCATGTCAATATTCTTTTGTGACCCAACAACCATAGAAAATTAGCAACTTTAAGCGAAAATTTCCACCCCCAGACTTTCTCCCAAAAACCTCCTCTTTGAATTTCTTGAGAGTTGATCTTGAGTAGATATTCCTGTTTAATAGGAAATGAGCCCCATGACTTATAACCCCAGTGAATCTTTTCCGGAGTTAAGGAGACGAGAACATGGCACTACCGTAAAGCTTCAGTCAGGACCACCCACCTATCCAGACGATCAACTACATGCCAATCCTGGGTTGATTTCCAAATATGCCAAATTGATTGGGAGGGAATCTCTGACCATAATTATGCAATTGTCATATTATTGAGCTAGATCAAGCTTTCTTTTAGGCCTTGCAGAGAGACAGTCAAATCCAAGCGTGGCAACTGTTTCCAGGATTCTTCCTAGAAGGGAGTGGTAAAGCCATTACTGATATCCTAGAAGAAGTGGTCACGAACAAGAAAACTATTATGACAAGCTAAGTTCCAAATGGAAGAATCGAGAGGTGTGAAAGGGTCATGCAGGAGGGAGGCTTGAGGTCTACCTTGATCATATTTTTTGTGCCATAAGTTCTTCCATTGCTCAGTGCCACCTTGCACCCATCTCCACTAGAGCTTTGCACCTATGACCACATTCAAATCTTTAGGGTACCTCAGTCCCAGTCCACCATGAGTCTTTGGGAGGCATATATTATCCCATTCCGCAAGGGACCATTTCTGTTTTTCCAATTTAGATCATTTCCATAATAAGTTGCGTCATATTGATACCAACTCTTTATAAATTCTTATGGGAGCAAGGAGGATCGAGAGTTGATAAAAATGGATAGCTTGCAATATCGATTTCAGAAGAGTAGCTCATCCAACAAGGTTTAGTACATGAGAGGTCTAATTGGACAAGTGATTCAGGAGCTTGTTATAAACTTCCTTCCAGCAGGAAATGCACAAAGGATTTACAACGAGAGGGATACCTAGGTATTTGGAAGGGATTGAATCAATAAAGAAACCCATAATTTGTGCCAAGTTTTGCTACACCAGTATCATAGTGTGGAAAAAGTAAATATGATACTTTTGTTTACTAAGGAACATACTTGAAGCCGCTTGAAATTCCACCAGAATCCCATCGAAGGCCACTACTTCTCAGATAGAATGTTTTCCATACAACAAATTATCATTTATAAATTTCTGATGGGACATAGTGATATCAATTCCTAGATAAAGAAAACTATCTCATTACCTCGCACTACTTTACCAATTAAATGGCCTAGGCCCTCCACAACAATGATAAACAAGAAGGGGGAAATAGGGTCACCCTGGTGAATCCCATGAGAGGACATGAAAGTAGTCGTAGGAGTGCCATTAAGGAGAATATAAAAGAAAGAGGTGGAAATTATGGAACGTATCCACCTTATCCATTCCTCTACAAACCCAAAATCCCTTAAGACAGAAAGCAAGAACTGCCAATTGAGACATTCATAAGCTTTAGAGAGGTATAGTTTCATCAACATGTTAGGGCGCATACTTCTCCTAAGAGAATGGATAACTTCATGAGTGGATACTATCCCATCTAAGATCTATCTCCCCTCGATAAAACTACATTGATTTGGGCTAATAATACGATGCGGGATGTGCTTAAGACAATAAACAATAACAGAATATAGGATCTTATAAATGGCGTTACAAAGGGACATTGGCAACATTTGGCCTATGAATAGGAGTAAGGAATGTTTCATTCAAGCAATAAAATACCTAAGTATGTTGGCAAGATTATTCCACCAAGTTGACTATATCATAGCCAAAAAAGGACCAACACACCTTGAAGAATTCTGAAGTAAAACCATCTGGATCTAGGGCTTTATTTCTTGACATCTCTTTTACAACCACTTCCACCTCATCAGTTGAAATTGGGTGCATTAGAGCCTCATTCTGGTCTGAAATCACAATTCGAGGAATACACTAAGTGATCCTTTCTATATCTTCAGAGTGATAAAGTACATCCTCTAAGAGTAAATTTGATAAAAATGGGATTAATTCTTGCTCCATGGCCTGGTGGATTTCAAGACAATCCCCGTTTCTGGAGGATAGAGAGGTAATGTGATTATTATGATGGTGATTGATAATGGACTAGTGGAAGAACTTTGAATTTCACTCACCCTCTCTTAGTCATTGAATTCAAGATTTCTGACGCCACAAAGATTCCACTTGTTTTCACCGCTCTTCAATTCGATTGATTAAACACCCTTCTTCCTTTGCCAGTGATTTGAATTGACCTTCTTGAATGATCCGGGTCTAGATCTGTTCCATTGCTTCCTCTAACTGATGATTTTCTTTAAATATATCCCCAAAGTTTTCCCTATTCTAGATATTGATTTTAAGTTTAAAGTCCTTGATCCTCCATCAGAAGTTTTGCATTTTAGATCCTTCTAGCACCTCTAGAGATTCCCACCACTCATTTAGTTTCTCCACAAACCCTAGGTGATGCAACCAAAAAACTTCAAACAGAAATGAATGGTTTTTTGGAGGGGAGAGAAGTGACAAGTCAAGACAAATCATCCAATGATATGATCCCAAAGAGGGAAAAATGGAAACGTCAAGAAATGTGTCCCCCAGGAGCAATTCCTCCAAGGCAAGGAATCTATCCAGACAAATAGCAACCTGAAACTACCCACCCCTTCTATTTTTGTAAGTATGCATACCATTTTTGGTATCCATATCTGTAAGCTTGAGCTTAGCAATTGTTTCATTGAAAGCCACAAAGATGGGATCTAGTCTATGAAATCACCCTCGCCTTTTCTCATCTAGATTTCAAATCATATTGAAATCATCACAAATAATCCATGTAGTGTCTGGGACACTAGATCGAAGATTCACCGACTGTTGGAGAAATTTATCTTTTACATATGGGGTCAAAGGGCCACATAATGTTGTTAAGTCTATCCAAGAGTTTCAACCTATACCTCAAAATCTTTCAGTAAGACTGTTTCTTGGTTCAATCCAATCTTGGGAGATTACTTGGTTGGGATTCTAGAGTACCATGATTCCTCCTGATGTGCCAGCCACATCTATCATCATGACTTCACTTCCCCTCCAACAAATCTAGCTTACATCTTGGAGTCTTCTTGCAGTGATCTTTGTTTCTTGCACTAGAAGGATGTCCAATTTCACCTTATTAATTTGAATTTTTAGTGAACGGAGCTTACCTTTTCTATTTAATCCTTGAATGTTCCATGAGACTATTTTCATTGAGAAGGGGATATAGTGAGGGGAAAATAGTCCATTAGGGGTCCCATTTGCCCAAAATTAAGAAAACACTACCCACCTCACAAATTACTTCATCTGTCACATTTCTCCCCCTTTTCCCTTTCTCCATTCCCTGTAATGGGAACTTGATTGCCAAGACCCCTCCTCCTTACTAGTGTTCTAGACTTTTGCTTCCCTGTCTGGTTTTTCCATTCATCCACTGACCAAACAAGTTCTTGAAGTGGATGAGCTAGTTAGATCGAATATCTTTGACATATGGTTTGATCCATACCTTGAAGAAGTCAAGCATTTTACATTAATCAAATCCCAGATGATTATTTTTCTCCTCCACTTCCAAGAGTTTGCTTGTGTTAATCAAAATTTCCTTAATTCTTTTATCCTCCTCAAGATATTCTAGAGATTTGCTTTTGCGGGTCACTTTGTCTTATCGAAGAGGGTGTCGTTTGTCTGCCTTGAGTGCTTGAATGGCCAATTGGTTGGGTTGTTCTCCTTTTGGTTCCTTGACTTATAGATTCTATAGAGCTACGAAGGGATTCTCATTCCCTAGAGGTGAGGGTTTACCCCGATGATGGGAAAATGGGCCAATTTCCTATTACAGACGATGTTGACGAGACCCCGCCAAGGTTGGTTAAGTATGGGATTTGTAGGTTCATCGTCCACTCACCGATTGAGAAACTTCATCATCCTTAGTCCTGGAGGCAGCTTGGGCTTCTTCCACCAGAGTAAGAGAGAAATTCCAGATGAGATGCCTATACTCATGCCATATGTTAAATTTGAAGGGAATTTTCTCGTAATCAAGTGGTTGATTCCAAATAGTGTCATGGTATGCCATATCTGTAGATTCTGGGAGCGGCTCAGAGATATTCATGTGGACACAGATTCAGGCATATGATGCATGACATCTTCGCTTTGTTATTTTAGAGACTAGCAAATTAAACAATTTCATTGCCAATCCCTTTAAGGATATATGGTTCCTAGAAGTCTTAAAAAAGGGATAACATGCAAACCCAAACTGATTTTGCCTTGAATTGATCCTTTTCTAGATTATAGCATTCCTCCTAAAACCTGATGAATAGTTTGGCACTATTCATAAAGTATGGGCCATTTTGAAAGATACGCTTTCATTCATCCAGATCTACATATATAATCATAAAAAAATCATATTTCTATCAACCTTAGCTCAATATTCCCTTTGGGGTTTGATTTCGATTGGATCCATTGGATAATTTCTCGTCCCCATCCAGATCCCCATAAATTTGCAGATCAGTGTATGATCTTTCATATATAGGCAGGAATTCTTTAGTCGATTATTTGGATTATTTGGAATAAAAAACTTTGGGTTCTTAGTTGCCTTTAGAAGGCAGTTGCTCTTACCACGAGTTTTCCATTAAGTGATTATCACGAGGGAATCGTCAAGTGGAGAATATGGAAGACCATTACCCTGACATCCTAGCTACAAGGTGTTGGTGGTACTCTAATTGACCACATATTTGAATGAGGAGAGCCCTCCCCTCCCTTGTGAGGGGCCACTCATAGGCCCACCACTAAACTTCACTTATGATTCGCAACCATTGGGGCTTGGATGAAACTTCAATGGAATGGCTACAAGGCTAGAGATGGACCAACGAAACATTGCAGAACATTGGATGCCTCAAAAACCCTAATTAATCCATAGAGCCTTCAAATTAACTTGTTTATATATAATCCAATTCATCACTATTATTAAAAAAACCACATCAATTGGAATGACATGTTGGTGGTTCATAACTCTAACACATCATATATTAATTCCAAATTTAAATGTTATTGGTAATTATAATATTATTATTAGGCATATGATCAAAGGAATGTCCCGAAAGGATAATAATTTGGATAGTATTCTATCTTGTATTGAGAAACCCAAATGATATTTTGATTCATTGTAATGGTTTCAAGGTCTCAGCGTCAACAATGAGCAAGAAGATCTTCAAGCTAACAGAGGAACTACCAAGCAATTAGGGTTACTAATCATATATGGGAAATAATATCAACAAGATATCCCTTACTTATTTGGGTTTTGGCCACAAATTGTTCATCTTCACACCTAGATACTGAAATGTTGGATCCTCATGAACAAGCATGATGTTTTCATCCACCCTTGTGCAAAAGGATATTTTGTGATTGAGTTTGAAAATTCAAATGATAGATATTTGATTTTGAACTTTGTTCCATAGCTTTCAGGAATTGTAAGGCTATGCTTGAATCCTTGGTATCCCTCTTTCAATCCATTGATAGAGGTTCCAACCATAACTGTTGTTTTGGTGCAAATCCCAAATCTATTGTTGCATCTTCCAGGTTCATCCTCTCTTTAGGCCATTAAATCCACTCATGGAAATTTCCATCTAATTTCTCAAGAAAACTAAAGGTAAATTATTGCAACATATTCGAGAATGAACGAGTATTAGAATATGAGGATTTCAGCTTAGGGTTCCTAATTGAAATTATTTTGACTAGAAAATACTTTTCTTGGACTCAGAAATTAGACAATGAGCAAGTATCCATACGATGTAGGGATTGTTTTGAAAGAGGCCATATAGTTTCTCAATGTCCAAATGGGTTTAAGGAAAATAGGAAGAAAAAACAAAAGTCAATTTAGTGGATAGGTTCTTTAGAGGATCACTAACTAGTCTTATGGGATAAATCTCCATCGGTTTCTCCTTCACATAAAGAGTCTCAATTTCTCAAGGAAAGCAACAAGAAATAGTTTCCCAAATCCAAAAGACAAAAGATTGTATCCCACATGAATCAAGACAAAAATTCCATCATAATTTAGGCCCTAAACCAATGGCAAGTAAGGAAGATCAAGCTAATCAAGTTGAATATTTATCTCAAGAAGAATCCTTGGTTCAAGATCCTCCAAGAATGTAAGAACATCCAAGTAATACACCTATATTAAAATAAGTTGGAAAAAGGTAGGGTAGAAGAAGAAGAAATGTCATGTTGAATCCCAATCAATGGTGATAAGAAATTGGACCTAAAAACTAGTTTAATCATTAACTACTTATATCTATTGCTATGTAAACAATTTGTGAGAATCTACAGATGTAATAATTGTTGGAATGTAGATCTTTTGCATTTAGGAAAATGAATCAATCATTTTTCTTGTTCCAGTTGACAAACTCTAAATTAGATTTTCCTTTCTTAGAAATTTGGAAAATTTGTATTTCTCTATGTATTCAACTATGTGTCTTGATTGCATATATTTATTAATATAATTTTCCTAGATATTGTTAAAAAAATGAAGGATATTCCATATTTATGAAGACAATTGTGTAAATAATGGACATTTGGCATATCACATATCAATGATCTCCCACATTGCATGGATAACATAGATAAGGCTCAACCACCCTTTCCACAAGCTTCAATTCATGCTTCAACTTCATGCCAAGATGTTTTATCTATGTATTATACTAATCACCCATTACACTAATGGGATAGATATAGTGGCTAAAATGCTATTGAAATCAGTTAAATTGGCTCATCCAACATATTTTGTTGCACCTATATGGGGTTATTGGAGTTTAGATTGTTAAAATTAATTTGATCTAAGGGGAATTAGTTGTTTCCAAACATTGTTTTAGACTCCATCGACACCCTGGATGGGTACTAATGGTGTTCCATGGTTAATTGTTTATATATGGATAGAAAGAAGTTATCGAAGGTTTGGCTATATAGATTTGTTCATCCAACTTATTAGTTAAGTGTGACAGTTTTGACTTGGTTGAGGGTGTATGAATTTCAATTTCCATTCGTGCACCATGGGTGTTCTCTACAGATTTTGGTAGTCGTTTATTTTCATCTGCAAAATTGGTGTCCTAGTTGAATGACAGTGTGGGGAATATGGATTTTATCGAGTTGCAAGCTATGCTTAGTTCATTAAAGGAGCATGATGAGGCTATTAGTGCTCTAGGCATGGAATTGGTCTCATTACTGTTGCAAATTGGTGAAATGTAGTTATGTTGGGGACAACAAGTGGATCTAGTAATGTCAATATTTTTGTAGTAGACAAGAAGAGTTTTTGGAAGAAAATATCAAGGAAATTCATCAAAAATATAATTTGACCACAGTTTGGGTGAAATTGTTCTTTTCCATCAATTTCCTTCTTAGGTAATGCAAATAAGCCCTTTTATATATGTAAATTTCACCAAATTTTGATCTAGGTGGATATTGGTGGCCACCCACCTATTCCACTGAGTCAACAATTCTTTATTCTCTTGGAAAATTTTCTATGGTTTTTTTAGTCCCAAACTTTTGGGGCCAAATTTTAGTCCCTAAAAAATGTATTTTGGCCATTTTAGAGGTCATATATTGCCACTGCATATTATGGCCCTAGCTAAAATTTATAATCCATGGATAGTTCTTTCAATGAGATATTGTGCGCCCCAAACAAATATTTCTACAAAAGTTGTATCCCTAGGAAGTTGAAATAAAAATCAACCACCTATGAGCCCAAAAACCTTTTAGTCCTTCATCTTTTAGGGTTAGAGTTTCCAAGCTTTAGGGTTCTTTATTTATGTTAAAATTTAATTCTCTATCCTTAGGTTTAGTCACCATCTCTGTCTTGAGATATAACTACCATCACTCTAGTCAGTTTGTGTTCTACAATATTCTATTTTTTAATTAATTATTAGTAGAAGTTGGGTTTTCACTATATTACTATGACATCTACTATATTTTTTTGTGTGTTTGTTTCATTTCCTTTCCTACCTTTGATTTCTTTCCTGGTACAACTCATATCAATGGTATTAGAGAAATGTGCTCACTGTTTCTTGGTGCATGTCCTTGATGAGGTGAGGGAATAAACATTTAGTCCTTGAGCTAGTTTCACTTGGGAACACACTCTTTCCAACCCTAGCATCCTCCCATGTTGAAAGAAAATCAAGATGATAGAGTAGGATATCCTATTAATTTGTTGCTTGAGGAAGCACTCGTGTGATAAAGGAATGATATGGTGGACAATTTAACCTAGATCCTTTGACAATTACCTACAACAGTCAATGCACCTTCATCAAGAAACAATTTGAAGGTGTGACATCCTTTAAGGAACAAATTCAATTTGATATCCCCTTATTTGAAGTATAAATAGATTCCCTAGAATAACCAAATAGAATTGCAAAATTTTAAGTTCAAGTGATGTATCCATAACTATGAGGGGGAATCTCTGAACTAGTCTCTTACTAGTTCTAATGCCTTTCTTTAATTTTTTGAGAAATTGTCATATGTGATGAATAATAGCATAGGGAGTATAAAAATGAAATATATGAAATAGTTAAAATGTGAAATTCCATTAAATATATATTAAGTAATGATATGTTAGATGCATGAAGATATGCTAGGTGAATACTATAATGGATGTGGATGCATAAAGACTCAAAGTGGTATATTTTCATAACACAAATTAGATAATTAATAGTGGTTAATGGTGAACATGTAACCAGGAATCGAGCCTATCGAATATAAGGTGTTAATGAGAGAATGGTATAGGTGGTAGTTATGCATGTTTTGACATCGTTGTCAATGAATTCTCCTTGGGTTTCCTTGTGGAAGGTTGGAGCCCTAGAGGAAGAGTGTAAGGACAAGTGTTTGTGTGTGGAGTTTTAAGAGTATGTGAAGCCCTAAAGGTAGATGAAACTCCTATAAGCCATAGGGCTCTAAGAAATCCTTGGCCAACCCAAGCTGGTAACCTTAGAAGGATAGTGGCATAGCTCGATAGACTATTGTGATCAAATAAGGGCGTGCACTACCTAGGTTCGAGTGGGATGATTGGGGGACGTGAGACTATTGGTTGGAGGATTTCAAAGTTAGTACCTATTGTAGCTGCTATAACCACCATCCAAAATTTTTCCCATGCTTTGATTTTGGAGCCTCCCTTCTATCCATAGGAGCTTATCACTTACTGATGTCAAGTATTCATGTTATGACCAGGACTTATCTTTTCATACTTTTCTTTGTGATGTGTTGTTTTTATCCTGGTTTGATACATTTCAAACACAAGCTATCTCTTGACTTGACTTTGCAGCATTGTCAGTCTTCCCTCCAAAAATTGCACAATCTTGGAAGGTAGGACAACCTTGAGGATATGAACTATGCAATCCAGATAGGCAGGCTAGCCTTGAGCTTAGAAATTGCACAATTTTGGGAGACAACCTAGCCTTAAGCTCCAAAACTATGCAAAGCATCCCTTTAGTTGAGAAACTGTGCAGTTCATTGAGTCAAGAAGTTGTCTAGTGTTTGGGAATTGAAAAATCCTTCTTAGAAATGTGAATGGTCAATTTCTTGCAAAGTAAAAAGAAGAAAAAATAAAAAATCAATCCCTAGAAAATAGGGAGTGCATAATTATTTTCCCGAAGGACGACCCAAGTTTCTATTTTTGGAATTTTGTGAAGTGTCGCTTTTTCCTTTATTTTAGGCATTCACATCATAAAACCTAACCAACCTATATATAATATATTATATATATATATAATATAATATATAATAATATATATAATATATATATATATAATAGACACCCTTAAAGCTCATTTTCACATTAGATATTGGAAATCTAGACTTCCCAAGGAGATCAAGGAGCCTTTGATGTTATTTGCAGTGCTTTCTAGGTGAGTTTTTCTTTTGTCTTCTTTTGTCACGTTTTCTGTCTCTTTTTGTCATATCGCTTCTTTGAGTATTGTTTCACTTATTTATTTTCATGCTTGTTGGAGTTTTAACTTATATTAACTTGTACAAGTTTTGGTTCAAATTATTCGTTCTCCTTTTCAAGTGTCGTATCAACTTTCTTGTTTTTCCCATGAGTGGTCATTGTTTTGATGACTCCCTATGCATGTTTTTTTGCTTTTGCATGTTGATCTTCTGCACTTAATATTCACTCATTTATCTTTCCTTAGTCAGATATACACCCTAAATTGCATTATCACTTATATCTGTCACTTTCCCATCCTCTTTCTAGGCATATCTTCCCTTCACTTGGCCAGTAGTTGCCTTGCTCAGCTAGGAATTGTGCAAGTCTACAGCTCAAGCTTCATGCTTGGCTTTTGAGACTATGCAATGTGAAGTACCTGACTTGCCCAAGTGTGTATTGCATAGTTCCAAGTCTGAAGCCACACCCTTGGCCATTGAGACTTCACAATGTGTAGTCTCTCCCTAGTCTGCCAAGGCCGAGACTACACAATGCGCAGTCTCAAGCCTCAAGTTTCTCCCTGGCTACTGGGACTACATAATGTGTAGTTCAAGAAGTCAACCTCTTCCCTTAGCTTAGGATTTTCATAGATTTTCCCTTCAATCTTTGGTTGTTTCCTGGATCTTTCTTTTTGAGTTTTTTTGCTAAAGCTAATTCATGTGTTTCCATGAATGATTTTTCATCCTATAGGTGTTGTGTTGGGTGTGTGTTATATTAATTCAATGAATAGCCCCACACATGGGGCGTTCACAGGGGGGTGATAGGCTCCCTTGCTAGTTGTGTCGGACACAGTAGGGGGGTCACAGGGGGGCTCAAAGTCCCCCCTATTGGGGACTTTAAGGGGGGCAGTATCCCCCCTCTACGGGGTCTGGGGCAGTGACCTGAGTAATTTTTTTTTGGACCCCATATTAGGTGGGCAAACCTACCTAAGGTTTTGTGCATGGTTTTTGCACAGTATTGGCCATGATGGTTTTTTGCACATGGTATCTTGTAGATTCAGTCAAGGGAACTATGGTTTTGTTCTAATCCAGGGTTAATGGATTGGGGTTTATGGATACTTCTGCATGTATATATATGTATTGTAACATTGAAAGGAATATAATGAAAAATCAATCTGGTAGTCCCGGTTTTGGGATCTAGGGGAAAATATTTGTTTATATTTTTTTATGTTTTATGCTATCGCCATTGTTTATTTTCAGGTTTTAGAATTTGTATGCAGGTAATTTATGTATGGGGTTAAACCTACATTTGGTATCAGAGTTTCTTCTTGGGGACGCCTTTGCTGCTAAGGAGTTTTGCTTAGGCCTGTGGTAGACCCTGTTTAGTGGGAGATTTTCAGGATCGATTCTTGTCGTGAAAGAAGATGGTGAGCAGTGGAAATATAGAGATCAAGAAATTTAATGGTCAGAGTTTTGAGTTGTGGAAACTCAAGGTGGAGGATCTGTTGGTGGATAACTATCAGCGAATCGTGGTAGATCCGTGTACAAAACCAATGGCAATGTCAGTTGAAGGTTGGGTGAAGTTGCATTAGAAGGAAAAGAGAAAAAAATGGTTGTGTATCTTAGATTCAGTGTTGTCGAATGTATCAGGGGAAGCTTCAGCGAAGGCTTTGTGGGAGAAGTTAGGGACTTTGTACCAATCTAAGTCTCTATTAAATAAATTGTTCCTACAGAAAAAGTTGTATAACTTGAGGATGAAGGATGGAGACTTGGTGACAAAGCATATAATCAACTTTAATATTGTGGTAAGCCAATTTTTATATGTTGATATAAAAGTTTCAGATGAAGATAAGTGCATTTAGCAATGCAATTGCCTTGCACTTTGATGAAATATCTAGTCTCATCCTTGTTGTCGGAGGAGATGAGACAGGAAAATATGGAGGGCTAGAATGGTGATGCCTTGTCTGTACGAGCATGTTCCTAGAACAGAAAAAAAAATTCTTGAGTGGGAGATCTAAATTAGGGGGAGATCTAAATCTCCAGGAAAACTTGGAAAGGTGTGGTGGAAATCTGGAAAGGAAGAGAACTTGAAAAAGGATTGTAGATCTAAAGCTCCTAAGAAAGGAAAGGGATTTGATGATGTTCCTTCTGTAGAGGTGAAAAATAGCTCAGATGAAGGTGGGGATGTGTACTTGGCTTCTTCTTCAAGCACACATGTAGATCATGAGGCATGGTTGAGTGACTCAGGTGCATCCTTTCACTTTACTTCCCATCAGTAATGATTCTGCGAGTATAATAAATATGATGGTGGTGATGTATTCTTAGGGGTTGATAGGAAGGATATAGTCATTGGTTGTAGAAAATTCAAGTTGAAGTTGCAAGGTGGAAGGATTAGAACACTTCCATGTGTTCTACATATTCCTGCATTGGCCAGAAATTTGATTTCTGTAAGCAAGCTGGATGATGTAGGTGTAAAAACAATGTTTGAGAAAGATTCCTACAAGATGGTTCGAGGAGCACTGGTATTTATGTAGGGAGTTTAGATTGGAAATTTGTACAAGCTTTAAGGTAGCATTGTTATTTATGGGTGCAACAATTTTGTGGTTCTTGAAAGTGCAACAGAAAATCTAGTGGTATCTAGAGAAAAGACCATGCTATGGCATCAAAGACTTGGACATATTAGAGAGAAGGGCCTTCAAATACTTCATGGTAATTATATGATAGAAGGTATGTCTAATTTCTATTTGGATTTTGATTTCTATGAAAATTTTGTATATGGGAAGAAAAATCAGGTGAGTTTCCCCTCTGGTGCTAAGAGGGCGAAATAGATATTAGATCTTGTGCACAATGACGTGTTTAGACCTGTGTCAGTTCGATCATTGGGTAAGTCTGTGTATTATGTATCATTTATGATAATTTCTCAAGGAATACATGGATATATTTCCTCAGGAAGAAATATGAAGTCTTTGATAGGTTTAAAAAATTTAAGGCTCTGGTGGAAAACCAGACAGGGAAGAAGATAAAGGTGTTGAGGACAGATAATGGTGGAGATTTTTGCAAAAAGGAATTTGAAGAGTTCCGTGAGAAGTGTGGTATAGCATGACAGAATACTACTCCATACACACCTCAGAAAAATGGAGTTGCAGAAAGAATGAACAGGACATTGATGGAAAAGGCAAGAAGCATGCTCAGTGGTGTCGGGTTAGGACATGAAATCTAGGTAGAGGCGATGGAGACTACAGGTTACCTGGTCAACGGATCACATTCATTAGCGTTAGAGGATAAGACTCCACAAGAGGTATGGATTGGTAAGAAACCCTCTCTTTCACATCTGAGGGTATTTAGATGTGATGCATATATACATGTTCCAAAGGAGAAAATAACCAAGTTGGATAATAAATCTGAAAGGTGGATCTTTATTGGGTATAAGGATGGTTTAAAAGGTTATAAGCTTTGGAACCCAAAAAAAGGGAAGTTTGTGTACAATTGCGATGTGGTGTTTAGAGAGGTGAAAAATGTTATTAAACATGAAGTCCTACCAAAGGAACCTGAGAAGATAGAGTTTGAGCTAAAGGAGGAAGAATCAAACTCTACAATAGAAGGGGAATCAGAAGATGAATAGCCATAAAATCCAGCTGTGAAAAGATTAGTGCGAGAAAGAAGGAAACCTAAAAGGTATAGTCTGGCCACTTTCAGTTCAAATTTTGCTTTATCTATTACTGATGATGATCCCAAAACTATCAGGGAAGAAGTAGATTCATAGGATGGAAAACTCTGGAAAGAGGCCATGGTTGATGAAATCACAACTTTGCACAAAAATGAGGCTTGGGATCTTGTGGAGTTTCTGGCTCAAAGAAAACCCATTGACAACAAATTGGTGTTTAAGAAGAAGATGAATGTAGAAGGCAAGGTGGAGAAATACAAAGCTTGGTTGGTAGAAAAAGGTTATTCCCAAGTGCCGAGAATTGATTTTGGTGATATGTTTTCTCTTGTTGCTAAGGTAGCTTCTATTAGATTAATTTTATCTGTTGTTGTTGCTTTTCATTTTGAGGTAGAATAGATGGATGTAGAGACAACATTTCTTCACGGGAATCTAGAAGAAGAGATCTACATGAAGCAACCTGGAAGCTTTGTGGTGAAAGGTAATAAAGAAATGATATGCAGGTTAAAAAGTTTTTGTATGGGTTAAAAAAGTCACTAAGGATGTGGTATCATAAATTTGATACATAAATACGGGGACTTGACTTCACCAGAAGAAAAGTAGATCACTGTGTGTATTTTAAATTAATTGGTGACTGCGTTATTTGTTTTCTCTTGTATGTGGATGATATGTTGTTGATTTGAAATAACAAAGAAATTATCGAAGAATTGAAGACCTAATTGTCCTCTAAATTAGACATGAAAGATCTTGGTCCTGCAAGCTATATTTTGGGCATGGAAATTAAGTGACATCAGGAAAAAAGGAAGCTTTGGTTAAACCAAAGGAAGTATGTCGAGACAATATTGCATAGGTTTAATATGCAGGATAGTAAACCAATGAAGGTTCCTATTCCTATCGGTGTAAATTTATCTACTGAACAATGTCCCGAGACACAATAACAGGAAGAGGATATGTGCCATGTTCCATACGCAAGTGAAGTTGGTATCCTAATGTATCCGATGGTTTGTACTAGACCAGACATTACACATGCAGTGGGATTTATGAGCAGGTTTATGTCAAAACTAAGGAAGGAGCATTAGATAACAGTGAAGCAGGTTTTCAGGTATTTGCATGGCACTAGTGATTATAGTCTTCGCTACTAAGGAAGACAGGGATTGGATAGAGTTTTTGACATCTATGGACTTATTGATGTAGACTAGCTAGAGATATGGATCAGAGAAGATCTTCAATTGGGTATGTATTTAAATTGTTTAGAGGTGGAGTCAGTTGGATGAGAAAGAGACAGTCTATAGTGGCACTTTCAACTAGAGAGGTAGAATACATGGAACCCACTCATACAAGCAAGGAAGTAGTTTGGTTGTAAAGATTGTGTTCAAGTATGAGGTTGGTACAATGAGCTATAAGGATATATCGTGATAGCCAAAGTGAATTTTTCTTAGCAAAGAACCCTACTTATCATTCAAAGACAAAGCACATTGATGTTCAGTATCACTTTGTAAGGGATATATTTGAGGACAAAAAGGTGTTGTTGCTAAAGGTGGACACTTTGAAGAATACTGTAGATGCATTGACAAAGTGTGTGAGCACTAAGAAGTTCTCTTGGTGTAGAGAAACAATGGGCATTGTAGGGATGGACCAATGCCTAAGCTCTCCAATGTTCCCATGTGGAAACAAAACAACAAGCGGGAGCATGTTGGGTGTGTGTTATATTCTTTCCACAACTAGCCCCATGCGTGGGGGGAGAAGGGGGATGGGGGTGATAGCCTCCTCTATTCATTCCACCGGGTGCAGCAGGTCGGTCACAGGGGGGCGGTAGCCCCCCTCTATGGGGTCTAAGGTAATGCCCCAGGCAAATGTTTTTTGGACCCTATATTAGGTAGTCAGACCTACCTATGGCTTTTGTGTGGTTTTCACACATGGTTTTGGGCATGATGGTTTTCTGCCCATGGTATTTTGTAGATCCGGTTAAGGGAACTATGATTATGTTCTAATCTAGGGTTAATGGATTGGGGTTTATGGATGCTTTGAGTTGTATATATATGTATTATAACATTGAAAGGAATATAATGAAAAATCAATTCGGTAGTCCCAGTTTTAGGATCCAGGGGAAAATCTATGTGTATATTTGTTTTATGTTTTATGCTCTTGCCATTGTTTATTTTTTGTTTTTAGAATTTATATGCAGGTAATTTCTGTACGAGGTTAAAACCTACATATTTCATTTTTTGAGAACTTCTCTTCATTATTCACTATCATCATGGCACAGGGATCTAATTTAAAGGAAAACACGGAAAGTAGCACTAAGGAGGCAGTTGAGAGTACTCCAATGAACTTGCTAGTTTTCTTAGACACTCAATTGTTCTTAGATAAAGAGTCAAAAATCACATGGGACAAAGTGAATGAGAAATTCTTAGAAAGAAGCTTCAAAGCTGATCTTGAAGGTCGAAATGTGTATATTAATGTCCAAAAGCCAGGGTTACACAAGATTGCATGCAGGTACTCGACTTTCCCATGTGCAGACGTTGTCAGTTGGATAATTTCTCACATAGATCCCAATACAATGAATCTGAATAGTGATAATAGACAAAGGCTTGCCTCTTTTCTGGCAACATATTACCATCTCATGTACCATTTTCCAGAGCAAAAATCACTCACGGATTCTTACTTTTATGCAACCACCAGCTACATGAGCATAAAGAGGAGGTTGCTAAAGGTTGGGTGAAAGAGCAAGTAGAGTTTTGCTAGACACCCACCAAAACCTACAAGACAAAGTCTCATGGGAAGGCTTATCATTACTTTCTAGTCCTATGCTATATGATCTATGGTTAGTAGAGTATTGATACCTTCCATGAAGGGTGGGAATTTTTATTGAACTAGATTGTGAATGAAGCAAAACCATTGATCAACTAGTCTGACTTGTCGGCTCAACAACTGAAGATACATGTAGCTAATGCCCAGAATCCTACCAAGGGAAAGCAAGCCATATTTTACATGTTTTCCTACCTACTGGACGTAGTATGTGCTCCCAATTCATTTCATAGCATGAATTGGAACTAGACACCAAGAGAGTCTATCTTACACATCTATTGCAAGTTACTTTGAGAGTGAAAACACAAAAGCAATACTAGTAGAAAGGCGCAACCCAATGCGTGAAAAGGGCAAGAGGAAAGTTTCACACAATCCAATGGAAGAGCATAGCTGTAAGATGAAATTAGATCTAATCATCTTGAAAGTGTCCATAGCAACAAAGAAGAGGAGGAAGCAAAGGAAGCAGGAGGAAGAGATGAAGCGGAGGGAAGAACAAGAGTAGAGGATATTAGAAGAAGAAAGGAAAAGACAAGAAGAAGAAAAAGAAAAAATGTGGAGAATGGAAGAAGTATAATTATCACAGAAACAAGAGTTAACCGACTACCATAAGAGGAGAGTGAAAAGTTGCAGGATAAGGAGATCACTCAATAAATTGAGGAGTTAATTTTGATTCAACATATGGGGGTGTAACCAGATTAGCTAAGCCAAGATGTTGACCTAATGTCAAGCACTCAGCGAGTCACCATTTAGTCTTCCCCTCCTTTGACAATAGAGAAAGCTCCAAGCGAGGAATAGTAAATTGTTCCTCTTGATGAGGCTCTGGTTAAGGACACATATAATTTGACTTACGACGAGCTTCAAAATGAGATTATAAAAGGAAGGAAGAAACATTTTCTGGATGATCTCGCATCTCCTACATTCACCAGAGAAAGGGTGATTGTGATAGACACAAGAAGGAATCTGAATGACATTACTGCAACCAACTTATCCTTCTAAGGTGCTACAAAGTCAAACACAGAGTATCTGATGGCTGAGAACAAATAGTTGGCAGGGAAATTATAGGCTATGAGGTAAGAGGTTGAACAACTTTGAGTAGAGGTCTAGAACGTAGCTCTTGCACAAGTATATTTGGAAGAACTTAAGGCATCCATACTTGGTGAAGTATTGACATTAGGAGAAACCATGCTGATCTTGTATGAAGAGCTTGTCACCGTGCATAAAGAAAATTGCCACTTGCACGACATGCAACATAAGTGTAAGGATAATCCTAAATCTCTTAAGGCTATCCATATAGTCATCACTTCCGTGAATGAGTGGTCAATGCAATAAAAATGGACACCATCCAAATTGGAAAAGAAAACAACGCAATAGGAAGAGTTGGAAAAAGCACAAGTGTAGATGATCATTTAGGGCAACAAACAAATCACCTCATTCATTGCCAATATTCAAGGCTCATATGCATGATTTTACAACAATGTGGATTTCATGGTGAAATCATACAAGATCCTATTAGTTGGCTCACTCATAGAAGCCAAACGCAGGAATTAGGTCAGGCAGGAGGTTGAAGAATACTTGAAATTATTTAGAGAGATTGCTACCAAGGAAGATATTGAAGTAAATAGGTAGAACATGCAGAAGTAAATTGGTGCCCCTGTTCATATCAATACGATGTTGCTCATGCTAAAGATAGAAACTCAAACTGGTTCCAAATCATTGTACCTGAATTCCTTTGAGGCTAGAGTCCACTTTCAGCCTTATCCCATCGCACAGTTTGGGGAAGTCATCATGTAGTACAAATCTTGGCACCATCATGTGACCGAGAACTTACAAGTAAAAGTTGATGAGTTGGAGTTTCCCAAAACTCAAGCTTGACTTATTTGTCTTATAAGGTTGTCTAGTTAGCTCTACCTAATGTTTCCTATATGGGTACAAGTATATTGTAATATTATTTTGTAATTAATTTGTAAGTGAAATTCCAAGTGTTAATTGTGGAATGTGAAGAGTCATTTGTAAAAAAATTAACGAGTCATGAGAGAATTCCAAGAGTCGCAAAAGAGAGATGAACAATCACCCCCATTTGTTATAAATGTGTCCTCGTAACTCATGTAAAGGGATTTTGGGAGTCAAGCTTTTGACTAGGCTTTTAGCTTAGGATCAGGAAATTAGGAGTTTCATTGATAGCCTTGGCTTTTCCATAGCATACATGGAGTATCATTCTTTGGAGGATTAGGTGTAAACTTCATGTTCCACTATTTGGACTAGTGGTTTGTCAATGGTATATGTATGCTTGGAACATTCACCTTAACAAAAGCTCATAGCTGACATGTTTTCATGCATATGTTGTGAATATAGTAGGACTATTCTTGTTATGTTTGCAGTATATATTATTTCACTTACACTAATTGTAAAGCGGATAAATCGTTCTTGCGAATAAGACCGATCTCCATAGTGTCAATTGATATCTAGCAACAAGCAGGACAAGCAAATCTACTTTTATCTAAACATATTAGATTCATTAATAAAAACTAGAGGTGTTTTAGACCCTACCTTAAGTCGTACGCTAGTTTGTGGTAGCCTTGCTCCAACAGCTTCAAAGAATTTCCTTTTAATAACCTACAAACACAAAGAAGCACACATCAAAGAACACCTGCATAACTAATATAATAAATCATGTTCATCATAGTGATCAAGGAGTCTATGAAATAAACCATTAAACACAACTTATTGAGAAAAATAAACTTGATTGGTATTAACTTTGAAAAATAAGAACTTTACAACCTTGGTGCCTTTGATGTTGTACAAGCTCTTCCCAGGGTCCAAGCAGACATCTTCCTCTACTTTGACAAGCCTCACTCTCTTCCAAATGAGATCAAAAGGTATGTGATCTTTCCTCTCAAAAGCTCAATAAGGAAGACTAAGTTCCAGCAGCATTTACCCTAAAAAATATTCAGCTTTCAACCTCTCAAGTAACCAGCCCAAAGCTTCATTTTATAGTGCAAGGGAAGGAGGTTACAGGTCCACCATTGAAGGGATAGATTCCTCCTTCAAGTGGATAAGCTCCTCACATCAAGGGGTTAGTGCCTTAAGGAATGGGATGCATGAACCCTCAAGGAGCGAACTTGCCAGCACAAGATTCCCTCTAGAAGCTTCCAGAATTGACTCAAAGTGATTTTTTAAGAATAAACTTGTGCCTTTTTAACTTTTACAAGAGTTTGTACCCATAAATGCGGATACAGAGCGGTCAGGTGTGCAGGGGACATGACCAATGGGTGCGGTACCGTAGGTAATGCCAAGAGAAAGTGAGAAACCAAAGTTTTAGAGATTTTTAAGGACTTTCTCTTATTTCCAAAGCTTGATATGCAGAGCTGAGGTTTAAGACTTTCAAAGGAGGTATGTATGAGTGGTGATAGACTCATATTGATTGCAGAAAGTCAAAGTGACAATTTTTTTGCAACAGATGGCCCCATAAAGTGTGAAGTCTGTAATAGATGAGGATGGTTTTTGTCATCCAAGAAGAGTGAAACTATCTAAACTGCTCTGATACAGGAATGATTTTGTAAAACATCACAAATATAGACATATGTAGACACAATATGGGCGCAACCATTTGTTTATGAATAGTCCACTGTATAATGAATAACAAAATTCCTCGTAGCCTAGATGGTGGAAACTAGATCCAGGGTTTTCATTTCTGCTTCCCGAACTAGTACGATTCTATCCATGTGAATGAATGTGTCGAAGTTGAACATGGTAAAAATGACTTGATTACCAGTCAATGATGTAAACTATTAACAAGTGTGAGAGGAACCACCAATAATGTCAATGGCCCTCAAAGTACTCAGTACAATCCATGAAATGTGAATAAATGAGTCGATGTTGAACACATCACAAAATCCTTTGATCGAAGGTCAATGATGCAACATGTCATCAAAGGCGAGAAACCTGCCATTGAGGCATGCAGATTCCAAGATACTGACGATTTCTAGATCATCTTTCTAGATAATGAATTGAAGTTGATAGAAAGCGATCCGTTGTAGGTAGGCCCACAACACGAAATCATAGATCAAGATTTAAAGAAATATATTTGGCAAGGACTAACTCATGGATGGTCAAGATGGATGATAGATATTTTGCAAATGAATGGTTTATTTGAACTGCCCTCTTGAACACATAACGACATTGTAGATGGTTTGGTAAAAATTGACCCAAAGCTAATACCCAAAAACCGGCTGAAGAATTTCAATATGGTTTGATTAACTATTAGGCAAAGGATTTCCCAACCCAGGTGAACAAAAAGTGTCGTGTTCAAGAGTGGTTAACTGCTTTTCTAAACACAAAGTATAACAAACATGTTCATTTTTCTCTCTTTTCCCCCACCATTTCGGGCAAGTACCTCTTTATTTTTGACAAGCTTGAGGAGGATAACATTTGCTTGATTATAAGTTCATCCTTCAGATGATTCCAACTTATTTTAAGATTCAAACCCTAAGAAGGAGTGGTTCATTCTTGTTTGAAATTGAACAGGTCCTTTACTGTTAAATTTTAATGAGTCCAGTATAGGAGAAACTCAGTGTCTTTCAATTTTAGGGAGTCAAAAGAAAAACTTAAGAAAACTCCATGGTTGTCATTTTTCATAGATTTGTGTCTCCCAAGCCTGAAAAAGTATAAAATAATACATGAGAGAACTGCTTGACCATTACGATCAAGGAGTACTTTTCATAATTAGTGCCTTCAATCTGAAAAGGTAAAAAAGCGATCGAAAACACGTCATTTTATTACCAATATCAAACTTGAAACGACAAAAGTACGACAATCTTTTCATGTTTATACGGTCAGAAAAGAGCTATAAGTGGACCGTCCTTTTAATTCCGTTTTAACAAGTCTAAAAGGAAAAACTCGGCAATCTTTTCATATTTTACGAGTCAGAAAAGAGCTTGAAGAGGACTCCTATGTTTTTTGTTGAAAATGATCAATTCTCCCTGAAAGCCCAATATTCTGCACAAAAACTGCAAACATTACTCATATCTGTTTAAAATTAATAAAAATGCATCAAAAGTGACCTTTTTAAAGTGAAAAATAAACAAATTAAAAATTCATTTATTCAAAAAAGCTTATAAAAAGGGCTTTTGCAAATTCATTTTTACCATTTGACTTTGGAGTAAAAAGTAAGAGCTTTTGGTAAGAAAACTTCCTATGAAGATTGTAGAAAATCTGACCATTGGAACTAGAGAACCGTCCTCTCCAGGTAATCCACATGATCTTTATCTTGCATTTCATCAATTCATTTTCATTTTTAGGGCTTTAAAATTCATTTTTTATGAGAATTTTGGTTAAAAAATCACTCGCGGTGGTTGCACAGGTGCACCATGTGTACCCTGTGAACCTCGACTTTTTCGTACAAAAGAAAGAGTCGGGGTCCCGCACCTGCCATTAAGGACGAGTGCGAACCTATGCACTGTCCCTAACCCGGTGGGTGTAGACCCCACGGAACGCGTTTTGAAACCCTATATTTTTTCATTTCCGCCCAAATGTTTTGAAATTACAATATTCTAATCTGCCTATTTTGCAATGCAGATACACAAGATTCTTGTTTGGCAAGAAAGGGAACATGAAGATGTGGATCAAGCCGCATTACTCCATCCATATTCGATACAGGAATTAATAGCATGAAGACTATTGAAATTCTGGGCCATACCTAGCATGAGGGCACAGGTAGACTTTCTGCAATGGCTGGTAGACAGGTGGAGCACGCAGGACTAGTGTTTCATAATTGGTGGTCAACGGCTCGAAATCAAGCTAGAGGAAATTTATTTTCTGATTGGCTTTCCCAAGAGAGGCGAATGATTATCTCTATTCGAGTCTAGGCTAGTGGCTAGTATGTCGCTAGTCTCCGACTAGAGTTTTGCAATGTCCAAACTGTGGACAAATGGATAGATGCTAAGACCATCTCCCATCCTGAACTTAAAGTGTTTGCATTTACTGTCACCAGACTGTGTGGGAGCGCAGCATTGCATCTAGCTACCGGTTCCCAAATGCGCATGGTAGTAGACTGCTTCCGAGGCACCATCTTCAACTGGTGCGATGTCGTGTTGGCCAATGTGAAAGGCCAACTGACTAGGGCAAAGAATGGACAACTAAAGAACTTTGGATATGGTTTCTTAGTTGTAAGCTTTGGCCTAGAGAGGGTACCTATGCTGGTTCCAAAACATCTTTTTATTGAGGCTGGACTTCCTTGAGATCCTTGGATTATGCGGCTGGGTTGCAGTCATGGCCCGTCATCCTGAGGAGGGCACAGAGGTTGTTCGATTCCCACCTGAGTATTTTCATTGGTTGGGAGACCAAATTTTCATGATACAGGGCTTTTCATATGCTGGGATGGATTATCGTGGTGATCCAGACATGGCTCTTCCACTAGGAGAGCAATGGGATGATACAGGTAAAATTATTTTCAACATTTTCTAAATTTTTAAACTAATTTTTGTTTTTGTTTTTAAATCATCCAAAAACTGATAGTAAAAAGTTTTAAATGCAGATGTGGGTCCACGGTGATGAGCCACTCTCCTGCCCTATGAGAGAAGACACCCTGCTGCTGTGGCACCAGCCCCATAGCACCAATCAGCAGAGACCTTGGCCGAATTAGAAAGTCATCTAGAGCGCTTGACAATAGATATTCCGAAGACTAGCATATATGATATTCCTCTTAGGCTACAACGCTATGTGATTGGGGTCCCAGGACCTTTTAGGAGGTTCCTTTGTAGGGTGGCCCGAGCAGTGGTTTCTTATCGTGATCATCATCAGGGATAGGATGATCTCCCTTGCAGACTTCATATGACATTTATATCTTTTTGTGCTATCATTTTTGCCGGTCATAAGGTGTTTTTCAACCTATGATTGAAGATGATGTATATTTGACACACTTCTATGCTATGATATATCACTATTACTGGCTATCTTGTATAACATGTTTATGGAATGCTTTTAAATTTACTGTCTTGATTATTGCAAATGTCTATTTAACATTTGAGAAGCAACCACATCTGCTAATGTGTTTAAATATCTTGGAATATGTTGATATTCAATGTAGTCAAATTCACGTTCCAAGAGACGAACTCTCAAAAATAATCTTAACAATACTGAATTTCTAATGGCATAAACCCTGTTAAGCCGTAATACAATGAGTTCAGAATCCAACCTTACAATCAAACTTCGAATCCCAAATGAGATGGATTCATATAATAACTCAATCACTGCACTATACTCTACAATGTTATTTGTTGTTTGACCAAGGCTTACCCCATGCATAGATACTAACTTGTCAGAGGGTGAATAGATAACCCAAGCTGTGGAAGAAATATTCCATGTACTACGACAAGCACCATTAGCAAAACCAATGTATGTTTGAGAAGACGTCGACATCTGCAATATCAAGAGTAAAACCAAGATAAGCAGGAATAATGATAACACACTCTCTAAACTAGGCACACTTTCTAATCGAAAACCCACCAACTAGAAAGAAATCTATTCTAACAAGAATCTCCACACCAAACTCTAAGCATAATATATTTTCAGATAAAGCCCATTTCTGGGTCTACCTAAGGAGACACCATCAAAATCTACTAATTCATAGGCCCCTTTGGCCAGCTTACGCTTAACAACAAAAGGACCATGCCACATGGGTACGAATTTTCTAGCCCCTAGCTTATCGTTAGCTTGATCGTATAATAAAACTAGGTCTCCTTCAGAAAAATTACGAGGTGTAACATTTCGATCATACTGAGCTTTTATCTGTTTTGCGTGGGTCTCGATTGCTAATGCAACATCACGTCGATTCTCATCTAATTGAGCTAAGTACAACAAACGTTTTCCTCTTCGGAAGTGGCTAGGAGTAATTCTATGGCTATTTGCAACAACAGAATTTTACATTCAATGGGTAACACTGCTTCTAACCCGTAAACAAGCTGAAAAGGAGTGAAACCTGTTGATGTTTTGACTGAGGTTCGGTACACCCAAAGCGCTGAAAATAACATGTTCTACCAATCCGACCGATGAATACCAATGATTCGTCAGATCATGGTAACTAGAACTTTGTTGATTGCCTCAACCAGACCATTAGCCTGTGGGTTATATGGAGTAGAGCTATCGTGACGCAGGCCAAGCTAATCTATTAGTTCAGTCATCATGATGTTCCTAAAATGACTTCCATGATTAGTGATAATCACTTGAGGAACACCGAACCTAGCAATTATATGATTGAAAATGAAAATAGCACCATTTTTTCCGTCTACCGAAAATGTAGGCATCGCCTTGGCCCACTTGGTAAAATAATCTACCGCAAGGATGATATATGCATGCCCCCCAGCCGAGTGAGGGTTACATGTAATAAAATTGATACCCCATTTGGCGAAAGGACCAACAACAATTATAGGGTGGAGAGGAGCAGGTGGAGCACACATCTTTCGATCAAAAATTTGGCAATTGTGGCATTTTTGGTCTGCATTAATACAATCTTTAAATAAGGATGGCCAGAAATAACCAGCGCGCAATATCTTTTGGGCTGTGGCATGCCCAGACATATGACTGCCACACACTCCAGAGTGACAGTCATTCAGAGCTTTTTCAACTTCCTCATGAGTTAAACAACGATGGAAAACAAAATCCACTCCACGACGATAGAGTGTATCTCCAATAATTTTATACTGTTGGGATTGGAAACGTATTTTCCTTCGCTGAGATCATGAGATTTCAGGCTGAAAAGATTGGGTTTGGAGATAGACAATTATATCCCCATACCATGGATCATGAGTACTGATAAGAAACAAAGATTCATCAGCAAGGGATTCTCTTGCCACATGTTCGGTATCAATACGCGGGAAGTCAGACATTAATTTTGCAAAAACCAAATACTTCTTTGACTTGGATTTTTCAAATTCTAGGTCAAATTCTTGCAGGATAATGATCCATTTGGAATACTTGCCCCCTAGCAATTGTTTAGTCAAAATATACGTCATAGGGTTACAGTCAGAAATTACTGTGGTTTTACGCAGTAGAATGTAGTGACGAAAATGCTGAACAGCTTGAACAGCTTCCAGGGCCAATTTCTCCACATGCGAATATTTAAGCTCAGTCAGATTCATAGTTCGACTAAGATAGTAAATCACATGTTCAGCGTTGAATTCATCTTCTTGAACTAAAACCATCCCAATGGTGGAATGAGAAGCGACGAGGTACAAAAAGTAGTCCTGGTTGTAGTTGGGAGGATGCAATAATGGTGCATGGGTCAACGCGTGTTTAAGTGCATCAAAATATTTTTGAGCTATATCATCCAAAAAGAATGGAGTATTCTATTTCAACAACCTAGTAAAACCTGTGATTATCTCGGCGTAGTTAGGAATGAATCGATGTAAAAAGTTTGCTTTCCCTTGGAAACTTTGGAGTTGGCGAAGAGTCGAAGGCAGAGGTAATTTGACAATGGCTTCAACCTTCGAGGGATCGACACGATTGCCAGCTTTTGAAACAACAAATCCCAGTAAGCGACCCGTTTCTATACAGAAAACACATTTGTGTGGATTCAACCTAATTTGATAATTCCTACACCTTATAAAGATGGCTCGTAAATGAGTGAGATGACCGGCTCTTCGTAATGAATGAGCAGGTAAATGATCGAGATAAGGCTTCACAATGTGCTTGATGTCGTGAAATGCGTAAGACATAGCCCATTGAAAAGTTTCTCTGGTGTTCTTCAACCCAAAAGGTAATTTGCAATAATAAAAGGTCCCCCATGGACAAATGAAAGTCGTTTTTGGTTGATCAACAAGGAGTATATTAATTTGAGTGTAACCAAAAAATCCATCCATAAAGGAGAACATTTCACTGCCGGCACAATCATCAATTATTTGATCGATATATAGAGTTGGATAATTGTCTTTAGGACAAGCTCGATTAATATCCCTATAATCAATACATATTCTTATTGTTCCTTGATTTTTGTTAACAGGAACAATATTCGATACCCAATCCCTTAAAGGAATTGGATATATGAAACCTGCTCGAAGTAATTTCTCAACTTCAGCTTTAATAGCAATAGATTTTCTTGGCTGTATCTAACGCAAATGTTGCTGGACGGGTTTAGCATCCGGGTAAGTTTTTATTTCATGGCCAACAATTGATGGATCGATTCCTAGCATCTCTTCGTATGAACAGGCAAACACATCGCATAATTCTTGAAATAGGGCTTTCTAAGTTTGGATTTCCTCATCTGTACAAGAAGCACCTATATGAATGTTTTCAATAATTCTGGGTTTTGCTAAAATTTCAATAGGAATCATTCGAGAAATATTTCCCAAATTCAACTCAGAATTAGGGTGTTGCAATGGATTTTGTGGTTCCTTGACATAAGCAGTGGTAAAAATAGATGAGAATTCATTTTCAAAATGATCAAGCTCAGGTAAAAACGAAGATTGATGATGAAGATCTTCCCATGGTAAATCATCAATAGATAAAAGTTCATGAATCTGCTCATCAGTATGAACAGGTTCAGAAAATGTTGTTGGATCTGAGGTTGAGATTTAAAGTGACTCCCCATGGACCACATTCATTGGATCAATTTTGGTTGAACTAGAGTTGGAAAATGATTGTACCGCCTGATATGCAACTTCAAAGGGACTCAAGGGCATGGCATCACCAAATGAGTCCACCTCGGAATCGGAAGGTACAATCCAAGGATCATCAAAATCAATAGTGTTTGATGAAATCATGTGAATGGTTGCAAATGAAGGTGATACATTAGGAGGAGGAAAAGAAAAAGTTCCTAGTAAACCAGAATCTTTAATCAATCCCACCCCAACATCCTTATAAGGGATAGTTGTTTTACCGACATGTTGAATACTCTCAGAAGAGGCTGGGTTGGATGAAAAGTAATTTAACTAATATATTGTAATGATCTTTCCATTATGAGGGAATTTAATAAGCCGAAAGACTGATGAAACAACAACAGTCATAAGAAGGTTGTAATCTAGAGGGGCATCAACCACTTCCACATCTAGATTAACAGTTTTGCCTTCTAGCCTGATAGGTGAATCCTGCAAAATGCCAAAAGGATGAAACCCTTGACCATTAAAATCCTTTAAAATTGTCGGGGATTGATTGAGCGTAGGAGAACCAAGCGATCTCCAACACTGAATTGACATAATACATGTTGAAGCTCCCTCATCAATCACAGTCCGAAAGCAAGGCCTGTTTTTGACTAACACTGGGATCTGGAAAGCCATTTGATGAGGTAAGTGGGGTGTACTATTTTATAAATCGAAGATTATAATATTAGAATCTTGAACGTCAATAGCTCCTATAGTAGACAAGATAAATTTACGTTGTGCTGGACATGATTGCAGTGCCTCCAAAGCTAACATTGCTGAAGGGGATATAGCTAAATCTTCAACAATGTTATAGTTCTGAGCAGTGCTTGCATGTGGATTGAAAGCTGACTTCTGAAGTATACCTTTAGCAGGCGGTTTGATTACTAAGTCTAGATTAGGTTTCTCGATTTGTAGGGGATCGGAACCATGAGGAGTTGAAGTTGATGGGTTTGAACTAGAAGATTTTGGTTCCTTACCACCAACAGGATTCTTACTTCCATAATCTTGTGATCGGGTCGCAATCCTGACATGGGACATCATCATAATTGGTTCTGCTGAGGCATTTGAGGAAGAACCTATCATCTTACTATCTTGACTAGGAAAAGGATCCTTTAAGATAGTAGGCGTTTGAGAACCTTTGACAATCTTTGAAACCTCAGCTCAATGTGGACAATCTCTTGTAAAGTGCTCCTCATCACAGATGAGACAAGGATAGCGAGGTTTATGTTTCTCATCAGTAGATTCACTTTTTTTTGGTTTCTCTTTTGCGTTTTGTTTATTTTTCTTCTTCCCTTTCTTTTTACCGCCAGATTTTGATTTGGCCGTAGAAGATTCTACAACATGAATATCGGTAGGAACTTCAGCAGAAGCTTCTCCTGTCGGGGAATCTAGTAAAGTTATAATAGGAGAAGAATTATTTGCAGATTTCTTCTTACTCTTGGTATTAACTGTACCAATCATACCATCAGGGGCATGAGACCCTGAAGGAGTTGTATTTATTTGATTTTGTTTGGGAAGATCGGGGATTTTTTCATGTAAAGTACCCGACTGTGTATAAACGAGGTCAAGGCACTGAGTCTGAGCAACTACTTGCTCCTCAGTAACTACTCCTGCCTTAGCTACATCCTCAGTGATTTTAGGTAATGATGATTTAACAAACCATTCTTCCAACATTTGATCCGGGATAAAAACTTTAACTAAACGTCGTCGACGTCGCCATTCATGAATATGGTCTGAAATATATGTAGACGTTGACTGTTTTAATGAAGTTAATAATTTTGTGCCATTGTCATATCTGACAGGCAACTGAAAATGAGTTATGAATGAAGTAGCTAACTGACTAAAATTATAAAAAGAGCTTCGTGGCAACTCAATGTACCACTTAGCCACGAGACCAATCAAAGTGTGTTGAAAAATCCGTAAGCGAATTGAATCATCTATAATGGAATTTGATCCACACCGGAGGTGATAAGTCATCACATGATTCGACAGATCCTCTCTTGGTTTACCCTCAAAATTTGGAATATCACTGGGAAACTTATTAGGCATTGGCAGCCAGTACGGAAGATAATAAATTGGATCGTTCGTAAGGCGCGACAAGTCAGGTAAATCCAAAGTTGCGATGAATGGTAGTTGATGGTTAGGGTCTCGAAAACCCTGGGTCATAAGACCAGCTCCAGGAGGAGGATATCAAGGGTAACCTAGAATTGGATTTGCATTTAGAATATTATATCCTCCTAGAAAACCAAGATTAACTGCACCAAACTGGGGTTGTTGAGATTGAGGTTGTTGATATGTATACCCAGGGTAGGTTGATACTGATAAACTAGGCTTTGCACAACATGACTGTATTGATACTGTCCCTAGTATGGTTGATAAGTAAATTGAGGTTGACTTGTGACAACCGTACTTGGACCAGGTTGTCCTATAGGCATCTGAACCGAAGTCTGAATTGTAGGTCTAGACTGGGGTAAAGAGGTCTAAGGAGTTGATACAGGAACAGTAGAAACCAGAGCTGTTGATACCCCAGAAGTAGGTGGGGTAGATTGAATAGAAGCTGCAGTAGTTGTAACAGTCGATTGAGGCGGAGTTCGAGGTGAATTAGGCCTACACTAATGAGCTACACTAGGTGCAGAAGTTGGAATAGTAGGCTGGACGGGTTGCTAGGTGGAACCAAAAACCAAAGGTTGTCCAGGTTGAGATGACAAATGCACATTGGGTTGCAAAATCTATTGAGTTTGAGATGGATCCCACACCATATTCATTCTGGGGTAAGGACCCATAACAGGTTGAGCATATTGAGGACCATAACCAGGTTGAGTGTAGGACTGATAATTGAAAGGTACATTTCCATTTTCTTGAACAAATGGTTCACCAGAAGGTGGTTGGAAACCTTGATATTGGTACTGACCTTGAGGTTGATAACTTTGAGGCACGTACTAAAACTAGGGTTGAACTTGAGGTATATATTGA
Source organism: Pinus taeda (assembly GCA_000404065.3). Taxonomy (NCBI): domain Eukaryota; kingdom Viridiplantae; phylum Streptophyta; class Pinopsida; order Pinales; family Pinaceae; genus Pinus; species Pinus taeda. The sequence continues at coordinate 47,484 of APFE030304633.1, read as the reverse complement.
TACTGGGGTTGACCTTGAGGCATATATTGAGTCTGAGGTTGACCTTGAGGCATATATTGAGTCTGGGGTTGACCTTGAGGCATGTACTATCCGTGAGGTATGTACTATCCTTGAGGTTTCCCCCCAGGTGGTATTTGACTGCCTTGAGGTTTCCCCCCAGGCAGTATTTTACTGCCTTGAGGTTGCCCCCCAGGTGGAATTTGACTACCTTGAGGCTGTCCCCCAGGGGAAATCTGACTACCTTGAGGTTGCGGATTTGGAATAGCACCAGACATCATAAGAATCTCTTCTACACTCAATGGTGGAGTTTTGTTATGACCAGTTGATACCCCTTGTTCGATGGGCTGAGGAGACGCTCCTGAAAAAATACCAGAAACTGATTGATACCCAGACAGAACAGAAGGACCGCCATATAAAAAAGTTTCCAGATTTTGGGAAAACATGGATGACCGATTTGACATATTCGAAGGAGGATAATAACCTCTGGGTGTAGGATGAAAATGAATATGAGGTGGTGAAGTAGCGAGACCCGGATTTTCTAAAAAGTTTGTCAAAGATACGTACCAAGCATCACTTCGAAAAGGACTGTAAAAGATAGATTCATGCTCCCTAAGTTCTAAAGTTGGTTGATTTTCAGGGAGAGATATACCTTCATCCGGACTAACAAGTTCTTCAATAGAAATGAGTCCAGAAGGAAGATTTTGGGTAATAATACTTCCTACCCTGGGTGAACCAGGACCACTAGAAACTGGAGAAGCAAATCCTAAGGATGGAGTAGCAACAGGTTTGGTTTCAGGTTCAGAAATTTCAAGTTCCTCAACTAATTCACTAGTAGAAAAAAAACTACTAGTAACTTCGGAAAATGAAATTGGTTCAGAAATATACTCTGTTGCTGGAACTTGATAATTAGGGTGAATAACTAAAGATGATTCTCCGGCCTCTGGTAACCCAACTCTACTTTCACTAGGTGTGACAAGAGCTCTTAGCCCTTCAAGCTGACTTGGTGTATATTCGGGAGGCTACCCCCGAAGTCTACGGGATTGTCTCGGTAATTTAGACACGATTAATTAATTAATTACTTCACGCGAAAAAAAATAAAAACTCAAGGGAATCACCTAAAGTCTCTAAAGAACCAAACAATTGAATCACACACCTAAAAATCTGAGAGTTCAAACCACACACAAACAATATTTTTCTGTACCAAAAACACTAGTTGGTGATGAAATCCAACCTTGCAGAATTCAATACAGAAATGGCAGTTGGAACCGTTACCCCGACAACCTGCTTAATGAAATAGTCCGGCGCAAGTTTCTCCACAAAATCATCTCGAGTGAAGATAACCCCCCAGAGAGTCCAAGTGAGTCTAGTCGACGTCTGCTCTAGGTATAGTGGGATCTCCCTCCACCGTCACCTTAGGAAAGAATCCTATAGATTATGGCCACTAAGGTTACCAATGGAAACAAAATATACCTAGGGGAATAGTCTACGATCCAATACGCATGCAAGGGCAGAGTAACAAAGCTCAATCCCCTTGAAGGCTCCTTGACATAATCCAAGGTTTACCAACACGTGACCCCAGGCTCCTCGACAATGGTCAATCCGAGGTTTACCGTTTTTAATACGTGAATATCTGCTATCGTTCCCAATGAGGAAGGATTGATTACCTCAGCGGTTCAGATATGATCTCATGCTTGACTCCTTTAAGATGAGCTTCCCAGAGCATACATGTAACAATTATAATTTTTCCTATCGTAAGATCGAATACTTGTTTGTTTTAACTATCTTGGAGAGTTAATTACTCCCTACTCCAAGATACTAGCCTAAGCTATGTTGGTGATAAGAGCCCTAGAAATAAAAAGATTGCTAGATGAATTTTAATTAAGCGTTAATTTTATTGGTTGTTTCTTAAGTCAAAAGGTATGGAGATGAAACTTTGTGGTGTGAAGACTCGACTCCAAAAACACTAAAAAAAAATGCACCTAAGATGATAAACAATTCTTTTCCTTTTCAATGAATCTCTAGCTAAAGGAAGAGTTTGAGAATGCAATTTCTTGAAAAACAAAACTTTCCTTCAACATATAACTAAAAAGAAAACTTTTTGTCTTTCTCAAAACACTCAAAACGAAGCTACTAATTATGCTCACGAAATAAATCCCTTTTCGTTTCAACACTCAAAACTAGAGAAAACAATTTTTCAAAAGAGAAACTAGAATTTCTATAAAACACACTCAAAACTATGAAAAAATCAAATCTTGATATCTAACTTCTAAAAACTAATGGAAATAAAGCTTCAAATGTTTTTTGAGGATGTTTTTACTTAGTTATTTAGTAAACTAGGGATTAATTCATTCAGCAAGACAAATCAATCAAAAACACCCAGCTATGTTTTTTTATAAAAAATGAAATTCACAACTTATGACCAAGTTCATTCAAAGTTTTGCAAAGAGAAACAAAATCTATTTCTCACCAAAGGAAGATCTCACAAACCAGCCAGAATTATCAAAAAGACAAAAGATTCCAGGGTGATCTAAGGTCTCTTAGGCTTCTAAGCTTCAAGTCACTACAAAGTCTGAGTGAAGACCAATCCAAGCATGCAAAAATTTCTAGAAATTCATCCAAAACACAACACTAATGGAACTTACTTATGAGAGACTCTTGACAGGATAAATACAAATCTGGGCATAGGATAACAGTAATAAAAATAACCTAAACTAAACTGGACGAAAATATTTTAAGATTTCAAAAATTTTGACAGGGCCCGCAGGCCCCCAGTGAAACCAGGTGCTGTACCTCCCTGTGCAGTAAAGTAGCAGTGTGGACAGGTCCGCACTGTAACTCAAACAGAACGTGCAGTCCTCATAAAAATTTCTAAAAAATAAAAAATCAATCCAGGACTTACAAACTACCCAATCCCACACACATCAAGCAAAAACCAGAAACAAAAAAAATCAAGTTTCTCAAATCAAAGATAAAGGAAAATTAAACACTCATCCGTCCCCATCAGAGTTGCCAATTTGTTAAGCGAATAAATCATTCTTGTGGACAAGACCGATCTCCCTAGTATCAATTGATATCTAGCAAGAAGTAGGACAAGAAAATCTACTTTTTTCTAAACATATTACGATTCATTAATAAAAACTAAGAGGTGTTTTAGACCCTACCTTAAGTCCAACGCTAGTTTGTGGCAGCCTTGATTCAACAGCTTCAAAGAGTTTCCTTTTAATAACCTGCAAACACAAACAAGCACACATCAAAGAACACTTGCGTAGCTAATATAACAAATCATGTTCATCATAGTGATCAAGGAGTCTATGAAACAAACCATTAAACACAGCTTATTGAGAAAAATAAACTTGATTGTATTAACTTTGAAAAAGAAGAACTTTACAACGTTGGTGCCTTGATGCTATACAAGCTCTTCCCAGGGTACAAGTAGGAATCTCCTCTACTTTGAAAAGCCTCACTATCTTCCAAATGAGATCAAAAGGTATGTGATATTTCCTCTCAAAAACTCAATAAGGAAGACTAAGTTCTAGCAGCATTTACCCTAAAAAATATTCACCTTTCAACCTCTCAAGTAACCAGCCCAAAGCTTCATTTTATAGTGCAAGGGAAGGAGGTTACAGGTCCACCATTGAAGGGATAGAGTCCTCCTTCAAGGGGATAAGCTCCTCACATCAAGGGGTTAGCTCCTTAAGGAATGGGATGCATGAACCCTCAAGGAGTGAACTTTGCCAGTGCAAGATTCCCTCTAGAAGCTTCCATAATTGACTCAAAGTGAGTTTTTAAGAATAAACTTGCGCATTTTTAACTTTTACAAGGATTTGCACCCATAAATGCAGATACAGAGTGGTCAGGTGTGTAGGGGACATGACCAATGGGTGCAGTACCGCAAGTAATGCCAAGAGAAAGTGTGAAACCAGAGTTTTAGAGATTTTTAAGGAATTTCTCTTATTTTCAAAGCTTGATATGCAGAGCTGAGGTTCAAGACTTACAAAGGAGGTATGTATGAGTGGTGATAGACTCATATTGATTGCAGAAAGTCAAAGCGACAATTTTTGTGTAACACTAATGCGTATGAACTATTTTGTTTTCATTAGTATGAATCTTGTTGAATGTGTGTTGTTGTATATTTTTGTTATGGTTAACATGTGAACTATTTTGTAGGATAACTCTTGATTTCTTTATGACTGTGTGTTCCTTTCAAGCTATGTACTATTAAAAGCTTCTAAGGGGCTCACCCATTTTCCCCTCATGTGTTAGAATCTTTCATACATCACACTTGACCTTTCGTAGAGTCACACACTTGTTCACCAAAGTCACGAATACACCACTCTATGTGTTATTCTAACCAAGGCACATCATTAAAACCCATTGCTTCAACAACCGAGTCATATTCCAGATGGGTCTCCTACTCGAAACAATGTGAGCTCTAATTGGGACTTCATATTAGAGATACCCCCTGAATGTTGTCAGGTCCAACATTGTTAACATTTCTAACACTAGAAGGAGGGTCAGATGATGAGCTAAGCCCGTGAAGTCTATTAGAACTTGCGTTATATTGTATTGCCTTCTTCCCATATCTTAACCCCAACATGTTTTTCCAGAACCACAAATATGAAAGTGCACACAGGGATAATTAATGAATTTTCAAATCTGAAATTTGATGGCGAAGGTGTAACAACCATTCTTGACCACACTGCTCACTTTCTTGAATTTTTCACTAAGAACAATATCCATTGTGAAGATGCTACTTGTAGATTTTTCGTTCTCATATTTGAAGCATGTGTTAAAGAATGGTGTTACACATTGCCAGTCACTTCTATAAACTCTTTCAAACATCTTGTCAAAGAGCTCTTTTGTGCCTTTGGCAGGTATTATTACAAATATTTTTTCAAGAAAATCATGCATTTAAGAAAAGCACCTGACGAATCCCTTAACAATTTTCATGATCACTTTATTCACTTTTGTTTTGAATTTCTGAAGATAATATTGATTTGGATTTAATGAAAGATAAGTTTGAATTTATTTTTCATATTTCGATGAATAAAAAAGAATATGAATCTTTGGAATGTCCCCAACATATACTAGTTATGGAGCTCCCAAATCTACGATGAAGGAAGTTGTTGCTTCAAGTGACTCTTCGTCTTCCCCTCGTCAAACAACTCCATTTACATAGATTGAGGTTGGAGAACTTGAGAGTTTATTCATTGATCTCCCACAATCTTCTTCCACTTCACATATTCAAAATTTAAATTAAAGTTTTGATTGTGAATCTGATTTCTCTAGTGATGTTCTTTCTCCCCTCCCTCCATCCGTTGGTTCCTTTGGTCCTCCCAATTGTGAGTTGTTGTGTTCATCGATTCCAATCATTTCTTCGGATGTTCATGAGGATCAAACTCATGATGGAGTTAGTGATGACCAACCAACTTGCAATATCATTTACGATGAATATGTGTGGGATTATATCTCTGAATAAGAATTTGTAGCACAAGTTGATGTTGGTCCTTGTTCACTTCTCCCTCATTATCATGACATTTTCCACAATTTTGTCATATATGTTGAATCTTTGAAAGGAAAGGTCTCTGATGATGTTAATTCTAGTCATACTCAGAACTCGCAGAATGTCAATTTTACATATGAACATGGAGAGGAAAAATATTCTGTTATTGATCCCTCCAATCAATTAGCTGATCATTCTGAAGGAGCACAGGGTGAAATTTCTTATTTTTAGTCTTCTCCTATTTATGATTCATCAGATCAAGAGGATGCCTCTGTGTTCGATTTTGAACTTTATGATCATGGATTTCATGATCTATTCATTAATTCATCAGGTCATGACTTTTATTTTTTGTTGTTGTTGATCTTTCTAAGCCATCGATTTTTTATGATCTACCATCCAATGTCTTGGAACTTCCCCAAGTTGTCAAGGCACTTCAGCTTGAGATGATGGTTATGTCAGTTTCTCATAGTCTTGAGGTTAGTCCCAATCATGATCATAATAGTCCTTTATCTTTCAAGGGTCCTCCTTATTCGATTGCATATATTGAAAATCAATTCTTTCAACAATCATCATAACCTCCATCTGCTCTACATGATGCTATTGGTCAATCATTGGAGGAATCATATCTCGCAAGTTTGTTTGTGAAAGACAAGTTTTTTGATTTCTTTATGTTTTAAGGGTTTAGAATTTTGAAAGGATGCTCTTGAATGTTATCTTGTTGTGATGTGTATAAACACCACAATGCATCCATAGAATTTTTTGCTTGTGCTTTTCTGTCATATTTTTCTGCATGCACTTTCACTCTTAGAATGTCAAGACATGCATCAATTTATCTTTCTTGTTTGTTGTTATTCTTGAATATCTTTCTTAATGTAGATTCCCTCACCTATATAGGTCATCCTATGCATCGATGATTACAATAGAGGTTTCATTTTACATGAGCCTGACCTATTTTTGGGTAGTTTAGGAGTAGGAGTAGTTTATTTGGTTTCTCTATTTTACTTTGTTTTCATTTATTTTCCTCCCTGATATTTCATTTCCCTTTCGTTGTAGAATAGATTTTGCATGAGACCATATTTTGTTTTCAAAGCAAGCATGGTGAAGTTTGAGACGAAATTATGCTACTATCAATGCTTGATTATTTGTTTATTCCTCTCTTTGCATGGAGCTTTCACCTTCTAGTTTATGATACACTGATGGAAAATATGTTCCTTTTGAGAAAACCATAGTGGAATCATGATGCTTAATATATAACTATTACCACATACTCTAATTTGTTTTATAATTATTTGGTTTTGTCTTGTCAATTGAGTCAAGTTGAGTAAGGAGGGGAGGAAGCTTTAACAAGCGAACTGTATTTTAGGGGTGTATAAATATCCTTCTCTAAAGGGAAAACCTGTTCTTCTCTCAATAAGTTGGGATCCCTCTTCCCCTCATTAAATCAATAAGTTTCTATGCATAGTTCTTTGGAAACAAATAAAAAATAAACAAATAAGAAAAGGAAAAAGAAGAGAAAGGCTTCCTACGCAGAGAGGTGAAGCAAGCAACTCCGCCAAGGTACTATCCAAGCTCACTAAAAGTGGAGCAATGCTCGTGTCCATGGAGACACTCCTTCGGGGTACTGTCCAAGCTTGCTGGTAGCAGAGCAACACCAGATATGAAAACTAAGACTCTAACAATCCTTTTTCACTTGTCTATCTATATACTCAACGTCCCCAATAGAAACAATTGAGTATGACTTGCCTTTGTAGTGTGCCATCAATGAAGAGAATGGTATGGAATATATCTTTACCTTAATCTAAGTAAAGAATCTATGGTGATCAATTAACTAAACAATACTTCCTGAAGAGTTATACCTAGTTTTACATGAAGCAAGACCCATATAGAGAGCTAGAGTTCCACCAGTGTGTCACCAAGTGTTGTAGTTGCTACAACCACCCTCCAAAATTTTGTCCATGCTTTGATTTTGGAGCCTCCCTTCTGTCCATGAGAGCTTATCACTTACTAATGTAAAGTATTCATGCTATGATCAAGAGTTATCTTTTCATACTTTACCTGTTATGTGTTGTTTTCATCCTGGTTTGATACCTTTTAGACACAAATGATCTCTTGACATGACTTTGCAGCATTGTTGGTCCTCCCTCCAAAAATTGCACAATCTTGGAAGGCAGAGCAACCTTGAGGATATAAACTAAGCAATCTAGAAAAGAAAACCAACTTTGAGCTCATAAACTACGCAATTCTAGGAGACAACCCGACCTTAAGATTATAAATTGTGCAAAGCTTCTTCCAGTTCAGAAATTGTACAATTCATTGAGTCAAGAAGTTTCCCAGTGGATGGGAATTGCACAATCCTTGTTGGTAGTGTTAATGGCCAATTTCTTGAAGAAAAAAAAATCCATAGAAAATAGGGAGTGGATAATTAGTTTCCCAAAGGATGACACAAGTTGTTATTTTTGGACTTTCGCCAAGTGTCACCTTTTCCTTGATTTTAGGCATGCATGTCATAAACCCTAACTAGAATAGATCTATATAATTGATAACCATAGAGCTCATTTTTACATTCGATATTTGAGCTATATCCTTCCTAAAGAGATAAAGGAGCCTTCGGTGGATTTTGTGGAACTTTTCCAGGTGAGTTTTGCTTTTGTCATCTTTTGTCACTTTTTTTGTCACTTTTTGTTGTTTCAATTTTGTGAGTTTTGTTTTTCTTGTTTTTTTTCATGGTTGTTGGTGTTTTAACTTATATTATTTTGTACAAGTGTTGGCTCAATCTTTTGTTCACCTTTTACAAGTTTCGCATAAGCTTTCTTATTTTTCCCATGAGTGGTTGTCGTTTAGGTGACTCCTTATGCATGTTGTTTTTCCTTTTGCATGATGGAATTCTACACTTAATCTTCACTGATCTATCTTTCCTTAGTCAAATCTACACTCTAACTTTCACTATCACTCATATTTGCCACTTTCCCATCCTCTTTTCAGGTAGATCTGCCCCTGATTGGACATCAATTGCCTTGCTCAGTTGGGAATTATGCAAGTCCAAGGCACAAGCTTCATCATTTTCCTCTGAGATGACACAATTCGAAATACCTATCTTTACCAACTACACATTGTGCAATTCCAGGGCTCAAGCCACACCCTTGGCCATTAAGACTACACAATGCACATTCTATCCCTTAGTCTTCCCAGACTGAGATTGTGCATTGCACAGTCTCAAACCTCAAGATACTCCCCTGGCTATTGATACTATGTAATGTACATTTCAAGAAGCCAACCTCTTCCCTCAGCTCTGGATTTGCACAGATTTTTGCTTCAGTCTTATGGTTGTTGCCTAGATCTTTCTTTTTGAGTCATTTTTCTAAAGCTAATTCACATTTTCCATCAATGCTTTTTCCTCCTACAAGTATTGCAATTGTTGAGCACTAAATTCATCAGTCACTTCCATGATTGCACTAAAGATATCTTCTTCAAAGGACACCGCATAAAGTAGCATTGGGGAGGAAATTGAGAGTACTCTAATGATTTTGCTAGTTTTCTCAGATACTCAACTATTCATAGAGAAAGATTCAGACATCATATGGCATAAAGTAAATGAGGCATTCTCAACAAGAAGCTTCAAAGGAGATCTTGAATATTGACAAGTGTATATCAATGTCCAAAAGTCAGGGTTACACAAGATTGCATGCACACACTCGACTTTCCCATGTGCAGACGTTTTCAACTGGATAATTTCTCACATAGATCCAAAGACTATGACTCTGAACGGCGCTAGCAGATAAAGTCTTGCCTCTTTTCTGGCACCGTATTACCATCTCATGTACCATTTACCAGAGCTAGAATAGCTCATGGATTCTTACTTCTATGTAACCAGAAACTACTTGAGCACAAAGGAGGGTTTTAAAGGCTAGGTGAAAAAGTCAGAAAAGTTTCGCCAAACACCCACTAACACCTACAAGAGAAAGTCTCTTAGGAAGGCTTATTGACACTTGATATTCCAAAACTACAAGATCTATGAGCAACAGAGTACTAAGACATTCCCCGAAGGGTTGTAATTTTTACTGAAATAGATTGTGAATGAAGGAAACAATTCAATTGGTTAGAATTTTTGGCTCAATAGATGAATATCCATGTAGCTAAAGCCCAGAATTCTCCTAAGGGAAAGTAGCCTATATTTTACATGTATGCCTACCTACTGGATGCAATAGGTGCTCACAATTCATTACTTGGCATGAATTGGACTTGGATACCAAGAGTGTCTTCCGTGTACATCTATTGCAAGCTACTTTTAGAATGCAGTCACAAAGGCAATACCAACAGGAAGGTGCAACCCAGTGCATGAAAAGTGAAAAAGGAAAGTTGTGCATAGTCTAGTGGAAGAGGAGCACCACAGGATGAAATCATATATGATATTGGGAAGAAAAAGAGAAGAGGATATTGGAAAAAGAAAGGAAAATATAGGGAGAAGAAGAAGAAGAAATGCGGAGAATGGAAGAAGAATAAGCCAAACATAAACAAGTCAAGGAACAAGAGAATAATTGTCTACCAAAATAGGAGAGTGAATAATTGTAGGACAAGGAGCTCACTCAAGAAATTGTGGAGTTAATTGTGATTCAAGACATGGAGGTGGAACTAGAGTAGTTAAATCAAGATGTTGACCTGATGTCAAGCACTCAGTAGGTCACCATTCAATCTCCCTCTATTTCGACAATAGAAAAAGCTCCAAGAGAGGAAGAGGAAATTGTTCCTCTTGATGAGGGTCTAATTATGGAAATGTATAATCTAACTTATGACGAGCTTCAAAAGAATATTGTACAAGAAAGGAAGAAACATTTTCTAGACGATCTCACATCTCCTGCATTCATTAAAGAAAGGGTGATTGTGACAGGCACCAGAAGGAATTTGAATGCGATTGTCGCAACCAACTTAGCCTTTGTAGGTGCTACAAAGTCAAACACATATTATATTATGGCTAAGAATGAACAATTGGCAAAGAACATACAGGATGCAAGGCAAGAGGTTGAACAGCTCCGAGTAGAGGTCCAGAATGCATCTCCCATGAAAGTATGTTTGGAAGAACTTAGGGCAACCATACTTGGTGAAGTATCAACACTGGGAGAAACCATGAGGAGCTTGTATGAAGATATGTTCACCTTGCATAAAGCAGTTTTCTGCATGCACGACATGCAACAAAAGTGTAAGGATAATGCCAAAACTCTTAAGTTTTTCCATACAGCCATCACTGTTGTTCATGAGTGGTCAATGCAATAGAAAGGGGCACCATCCGAATTGGCAAATAAAACAAGGAAACATGTAGACTTGGAGAAGGCACAAGTGCTAATGATCATTTAGAGAAACAAAAAAATCACCTCATTCATCGCCAATATTCATGCCTCATATGCATGATTATACAATAGTGCGGATTTCATGGTGAAATCATACAAGATCCCATTAGATGGCTCACTCACAGAAGCCAAATGCAGGAATCAGTTCAAGAAGGAGGTTGAAGAATACTTGGAATGGTTCAGACAAATTTCTATGAAGTAAGATCTTCAAGTAAACAGTAAGAACATGCATAAGTACATTGGTGGCCCTATTTATATCAATACCATGTTGCTCCTGCTAAAGAAATAAACTCAGACTGGTTCCAACCATGTACCCGAATTCCTTTGAGGTTAGAGTCCACTTTCAGCCTAATCCCATTACATAGTTTTGGGAAGTCATCACACAGTACAAAGCTTGGCACTGTCATATGACCAAGACCTTACAAGTTGAATTTGATGAGTTAGAGTTTCCCCAAACTCAATATTGACTTATTTTTCTTATTAGTTTGTTTAGTTGGCTCTACCCAATTTTTTCCTATATGGGTAAGAGTATATTGTAATATTATTTTGTAATTAATTTGTAAGTGGAATTAAAATTCTCAATTGTGGAATGTGAAGAGTCATTTTTAAAAAATGAGGAGTCATGAGAGAATTCCAAGAGTCACAAAAGGGAGAGGAACAATCACCCCCTTTTTTATAAATATGTCCTCATAACTCATGTAAAGGGATTTTGGGAGCCAAGATTTTGACTAGGTTTTTCGCTTAGGATCAGGAGCTTGGGAGTTTTGTTGAGAGCCTTGGCTTCTCCATAGCATAGAGGGATTATCTTTCTTTGGAGGAGCAGGTGTAGACTTCTTGTTCCACTATTGGGACTAGTGGTTTGTCAATGGTATGTATGCTTGAAACTTCCACTTTAATAAAAGTTGAGAGCCGACACATTTTCATGCATATGTTGCGAATATAGTAGGAATATTCTTGTTATGTTTGCAATATACGTTATTTCACTTACCTTAATTCTTGTGAACTATTTTGTTTGCATTAGTATGAATCTTGTTGAATGTGTGTTGTTGTATATTTATGTCATGGTTAATGTGTGAACTATTTTGTAGTGTTATCACTCAGGTTGTTCCCTGCTTCCTAAAGGGAATACGGTCGAGGTAACCACTAACCAATCTTTTAGTTACAGGTCCTAGCCTACCTGTAACTAGAGAGGGCTCTCTCTTTAAGATTTAGCTTTGTTGGCGGATGATTCTAGGATAGTTATGGTGTGTTGTTTTGTTTGAGTTTGGTTGGTTGGTGAATTCAAACACAACTGAGGTATAATTTACTGAACAGTTTGGGCCATTGGCCAATGGAGTCCAGGTATTGTGCTGCTGAAGTATGTTTATGAAGACAAAGTATTGCTGCAAAGCTAGATAGGCATCTGTGGAACAATTTTTTAGATTTTGTGATGAAGTTATGGAATTAGTGAGTGAAAGGCAATTGAGAATCTTTCACTATGCTAACAAGGGAAAAATAAAAGTATTGCTTAAGAGCAGTTAAGAATTCTTAAACAATATTCTCAATGATAGAATTAGTTTAGACATGAGCAATTAAGAATTCATATCCATGGCTAATCTAGAAGAAAACATATTTAGAAATAGAGATTGAGCATAGGGTGTGCTTAAACAAATCCTAAGCTATTCTTTTTCTCTATTTACTATGATCATGAACATATATGAATTATGGCATACACAGAAAAACAAGAATACAGTTCAGAATAACTTATTGTTCCAGCAAATGACACAAGAATTCTGCAGCACAACAGAGCCATTCATTTCCACCTTCAGACAATATAGGAACCAGGAACTCCACCAGCAATTTGTATTAGCAAAATGTCTCAAGTATACAACAGAGCTCTTCTGAAAGAGTTTCACTACAACCGACCCTCAATACGTTCTTTGAGGGGATATATATACAAAAATAGGATACAAAATATCTCAATAGTGAGTTATTGTGCAATAAATTGCACCACCAACTCTCTTACAAAAAGTAAATGAAAGAAATAACTACAGCATTTAATGTTGAGATGGCAGCTATCTTTCTGTCAGACAACTTTTGACTTTTTGGCTCAGGAAAGTTGGTTGTAGTTGTGCCTTTAATTTTGCGTTAGTTGAACCTACTGTCTGAGTGCTTTGGTGAGTCACTGTACGGATGCTTCATGTGATACCTGCGTGCTGATTTGTCTGCTGACCTGTACTGTGACTGAGATCTGAATTTTCACAAAAAAAAGGAATAATATGATGGGATCACTTGGGCAGAATTTCCAGCATTGCCTGCCACCAATCAGCTGGAGGTAGCTGATGTCTCTTTATTTTTACGAGTGTTTCATCTGCTTCTGTATATCTGTAGAATTTTGGAGGCACTTCAAACAAATGATTTATCTCATGCTCAATAAAAAATAGATTTTCCAGTTTGTCATACAGAGGCTGCCCAGAGGGAGGCCCTGCCTCTTCTGTGGAACTGTTGGATGTTGTTATTTGATTGTCAACATAATTGTTGATCCTTGTGATATACTGATCATATGACAGCAGTTGTCCTGTGCCAGTCACTAGGCTTGGAAGTCCTTTATTCTATAACACTGTCATCTTTGCCCTGAATTCATCAATTTCTACCTTCATATCCTGACATTTTCTTTCTAGTGTTTGAGTGAAATTCCTCAAAGTTAGCACTTTCTTAGCTGTCAGGATGGTGTCTGTTCTGTTGTTTATTTGTAGTGCTGCCAATTCCTCCCTAGTGTGATTATTGAGGAAATGTATCATCTTATTGGCCTGCTCAGGCATGATTCCTAATGCTATTCTGGCCCTCTGTATTTCAACATGAGCTATGCTTATACGTTCAACTTTCTCATGTATTGCCTGGATTGACCTCCATTGGTCATGGATTGATTGGCCAATTTTGGCCCAGATTATCTTCTTGATTTCTGCTAAGGTCTTGCCTAGAAGCAATTCCTTTTCCAAAGTTTTTACTTTGGCCTCTAAGGCCTTTATCTCTCTCTTCTTTTCTGCCACTGTCATCTTGGACTTGTCATAGCTTGCCTCTAGCTTGGCCAGTCTGTCCTTGGCTTCATTTATTTCTGTCACTTGAGTTTCAAGCTCCTTGACAGCTTTCATCAAGTCCTCCATACTCATGCTAGATTCTACTGTTGTTGTTGCCTCTGTTGCCGATGTGGCTGTGGTTGGTGCTGGAATGGCAGGAGGGGCTGCTGTTGCTTGTGAAGGAGGGGCAGGGCCAAGAGTTGTAGAAGTTTGAGGTGGCTGGGAGGTTGATTCTCCCTGTCTTCCTTGCCATGCTTTCTCTAATTCTCCTTCCATCAATAGTATTCTTTGATTCATCTTCATAAGTAAGTCCATGGTGTCATCAAGCTGTTTTTCCTGTGCAAATTCTGCAGTGTCAGGGTGAATGGTTGGAGGCAACTTTGCCTGTTTCCTGAGTGCAGCAATATCATCCTCCTTCTTTTTCATAAGGGCCCTAACACCCTTTGGATCTTTTGGATCATGTCCTAGATCAATGATAATGTCTTCCAACGTTTTTATTCTATTGTCCTTGGCTTGAGAAGACATCCTTTCCAAATCCAACTGTGTATTTGTATTCTTCAGCGATTCTTTCAACTTATGGGCTAGCATGGTCTTGTCTGCAAGCGTAGCATAGACCATTTCCCCTGTTTGCTTGTGCAAATCTATTTGATCCATTGGATGTATGTCTTTAGAAAAGACCCCCAAGTTTGTTCTTAGGTAATCTGCAGAGGTTTTGGGATGTGGAACTTTAGGCTTTAAATGAGTAAAAATCATTTTGTCCTCCTTGATGTCGTATGTTGCCATCAATCTCTGTTTTTTGGAGGGGGTTGCCTTTAAGAATTGATCATAGAGTTGTACTCTCAACAATTCATTTTGTGCTTTGATCTCCATGAAACCCCCTTTGATACCAGCTGGTTGCTTGCCTTGCTGACTTGAGGAGGATACCTTTGTGCCTTGCTGCATGGTCTGTTCCAGCTGAAATGAACTAGTGGCAGTTTGCTGGCTGGATTGTCTTTCTCTGTTTTGGCTTTCTTCTCTTTCCTCACTGATGTCTTCTTCCTCTGTTTCATGGTCAATTATTGGCCTCTTGGCCTCTGGTTGTTGTGTTGACCCACTTGGAGGTGTGACCTCCTCTCTATCTTGCTTTTTACCTCTCTCTTCATTGAGAGGTGTTTGCAAAACTGGGATTTGGGGTGGTCCAGTTTGCTGTAAAGGGGCTTGCCCTTGACTTTGATCCTTTGAAGTGCTGGGCTGCCCTGCCTCTGTCTCTGGTTGTTCATCCATTATCTCTTTGCCTTTTGCTGTAGTGGTGGTTGTAGATGCTTGCTGGGTAGTCTGTGCAGCTGTAGTAGTGGATGTGCCTTCTCCTACTTGGACTGGTTGCTTGAATATGACCTACTGACAAGAATCCAAGTCAAGAGTTTTCTTTAAATCTTTTACAGTCTGCTCCATTTTCTCTTCCTGAGTAAATTCTTCTACTATTGTATCAGGCACCCATTCATCTTGGTTGGCAAAGTGTTCTATTTGTGGATATGGACAATGTTTATAGGCTAACAGCCTATACTTGACTCTCCTAGTACTGATAAAGCCTTCAGGGTCATAAGGGACCCACCAGAAGCTCCTTTTGAGTTTAAGTTGTTGCCCCAATATTTGATCAGCTTCTTGCCAACCATCTTTCTTGTTCATGATGAATGGGCCTAGGTGGTCTCTGAACTTGAGATGGCTTTCTTCTTGGCACTATGGAAGTGTGTAAGGTTGGAATTGATGAGTTGCCTATAGTATTCCAAGGCAAACAATCTCATAGGCACATACCTTGGGAGCCTGTAAGGACAGAG
>APFE030304633.1:4823-28523 GCA_000404065.3 Pinus taeda | reverse complement strand
ATCTTTCTTGTTCATGATGAATGGGCCTAGGTGGTCTTTGAATTTTAGATTGGCTTTCTTCTTGGCACTATGGAAGTGTGTAAGGTCAGAATTGATGAGTTGCCTATAGTATTCCAGGGCAAACAACCTCATAGGCACATACCATGGGAGCCTGTAGGGACAGAGCTCACAACCATAGATTCTGATGACTGTGTGATTTTGGTATAAATACCAATCACCTATCTTGTAGTTCTTGGACAGCTGTAAGATTTTCTGCATATCTTTAGACAATCTGGCAGGAGGATACCTCTTCAAGAGGCATGTAACTAGATAGACAAATTGTTCAATAAATTCACAGTAGGAGTAGGGAGAGCTCTGGACTTGATGAAAAACTGAAGACCAGAAGATGACAGATATCCTCTCACCCTGTGAATCCAGCTTCTTGATGGGGCACTGGAAGCAATCTGTTTGATAGTACAAGAAGAGGTGATAGATGTATGATGAATATTTAAATATTGCTTCCCTGTCCATCCTCAACAGTTGGTCATGTATCTTGTTGGCAATAAACTTGGCATAATTGTATTTTACAGCAGGAGGCTTCCCAAGGCTATATGCAGATAGCATGAACAGCACGGTTTCATCAACATGGTCATTTGTGGAGAACCCCAACACAGAGGTTAACATGTCCACCAGCAGCTTGCCTACCTCATTGAAATTTGCATATGAAAAAGGAGGTGGCCCAGAAGGTTGGCAGTCTGCTTTCATGAAATTTTTGGCCACTGCAACAATGTCCATGCTAGAGAGCTTGGAGCCCTCATCCAACAAATACTTTATAGAAAAAGGGTATAGCAGCTGGGTTTGTTTGTAATTCAACATCTGATTTATGGAGTCTGGTGTTATGTAAAAGAGGATGCTCCCAGATGGAGACTTTACAGCTCTGAGATTTTGGTCATAATTTTCTGCACAGAGGTGAATGACTTCAGGAAAGACATTCACAGATGGCAAGAAGTAGGTAGGCAGATTAGACTCCCAGATGCCATACATGTCATTGTTTTCCAAGTGACTGTTCCTTAACTGGCAGAAGGTCTGTAAGTGGTTCCTCTCTGCCACAAAATCTGCAATGAGGAAATCACTATCCACAAGTGGCATAGCTTCAATCTCCTTACTGGGTGGATTGACAGGAGCAACATCAAGAGCAGATGGAGTGGCCATGTTTGATTTTAACTGGATATTTACTTGAGTTTAGGATTGGTGCAAAGGCTGAGGAATGCTCACTAAATTGTGTTTGAAAGTGAGCAGCTCTGAGAGGATGAGGAAACTCTTTACAGGTTTGATGAACTGTGGGGCACTCTGTTGAAAGAAACCACAGTGTTTTTAAGCTAATTAGCTGGTTTTTCAAGGGGAATTTTGAAAACAGGGATGAGTGTGCAGGTTCATGGGCTTTTAGCCGGTAGCTCGGCTTCTTCAATTAGTTTTTGTGGTGAATTTCGCAGAAGGGCAAGAGTTTCTTACAGAGCTTTGTCGTGCACGGATTTTACCAGGTTTTTGGGTAGTTTCAGTGGACAATTTATCAGTGAGGAGCTTTTGCAGAGTTTTTTACAGGAAATTAGGAGAAATATCGGAGAAATATGGGTAAAGTAGGTCGACTGCGGCAAATACCTGGATTTTTCGATGTAGGAGTTGTCAAGCCGGAACAATTGCTGGGATTTGAGTCGACTTTGAGGGCGGCAGCAACTTTGGTGGAGAAATTCTCGGTTTTGGCCGCAAACGACGTCTTTCGCATGCACAACGCTCTGCAAATGGTAAGTTAAAATGACATAAAATGGTCATTTCCCGACTTTTTATGCAATTTTGGCCCTTTGGCGCCTTTTTGGTGATGACGTCAGCATGACGTCATCAGTGGGTCCGGGTACGGCAGGGTGACGTGGCGGCTGACGTGGGTGGCCAGGTTGCGGTGACACGGTGGCAGGGCAGGCGAGTGGATGACCGACGTGGAGGTGACGTGGAGCAGTGGTGGCGGACGAGGGGGTGACGTCACGCTGACGGGGGTGTGATGTCAGTGCAAGGGGATGGGTGGTAATCGGTTTCCCCGGAGACCCCATGGGCGGTAAGTGGTATGAGGGGGGGGGGGGGGGGCTCCGAACACTACGGGAGGCCGACGTGTGGCGGGGGTTATGGCGGTAAAACCGCCAATCCCCCGGATGCAAAAGGTCGGGAATCTTCCCTGCGAAATCGACCGCCAGTCGTTAGATCAGTGGGGCCGACGATCTAACGGCTGGCGACACATATGATGTGACAAGGTTTTATACCCGCGGGGACCCGCCAAATAAAATAATCGTTGAAATACATTGCGCACGGGGGTGGGTTTTAACCTTAGGTTTTCGGGTTTAATGTAATCGCGCCTGTTTATAAATGTGTTTATTTAAAAACATTATAACCAATGTATTTAGGGTGGAAAAGGGGTAGGAAGGGTTAATGAGGGCGGGGATTTCAATTTTTAAGTTTTAGTCATAGCTTTTTAAAAAAAACCCATAGTTTAGGGTTATAGAGGGTTAATATTAACCCCTGATGGATTAATATTCCCCAAGAGAGGGCTATATAGCGATAGTGCTAGGGGGAAGGGTATTTACATAGATTTTTGGGATTTTTACATAGATTTTATAAAATTGGGGAAGGGGAATGCTTAGGGAGCTAGATAATACATTAGTTGTTAATATGACATTGTGAGGTGAGTGTATAGGGGGAAAGACTAAGTTTTAAGAAGTAAAACTTAGGAATGGAGGATGAGGGAATTGAGAATCAAGGTTTTTACACAAAAAATGTGGCTCCTTTCCCTTGATTGAACTTCAAGGTTTGACCTGGCACTCTGTCATGGAATGAAGTGGAATAGGATGCTTGAGCAAATCTCAAGGTCCTTGGGGATGTTAGTAAATGATGTTTGGGGGAAAAAAAGGGGGAAATTAGACATGCTTGCAATGTTATCTCCTCAAACCTCTGCCATGGTGCTAATACCCTGAATGGGATGAGTCCTTCTCTTGATTAAGCCAACTGGTGATGGCCCTTCATTTCTACAACCTTGCACTACTTACCCAACCTAGTAATCCTAACATTTTTTCTTCACTTGAAGTGGGTGCACTTGAATTAGCAGACCCTGATTGTTCTCTTTTTCTTTTGACTGCCCTCTTATTAAAATCTACCCTTATTTCTTCCAAGGACCCAAATTAAGCAGTTGGGATCCTTCATTTTTCTACCTAGCTAGTCATCTGCCAAGCTTGAGCTGTTTGGACAGGAAACATTCTCTATTCTACAACAAGCAATTTAAACATGGCATGGTCCAGATTAGCCTATTGGGCCATCCATCAAGTATGATTAGTAGCAGTATTTGTAGAGTGTGACACTGCCAAAAGATAGTAGTGGCATTTTGACTGGCCACTTTCCTGGTCTTTAGTTTGGGGTTCATTTTCACTTTTCTCTTGACCATTTGATTTTCTTGCCTTTTGATTATTCTTTTAAGGCATACCCTCTTTTCATTTTTTAATTTTCATAGTATGTACACAAAATATGGAACCTTTGTAGCCTGCAATGATGAACAGATTTATCCCTTCCACTGTCAATCATGAAAGATGAAACATATTGGTATAGGAACCTAACATGTAGGATAACTTGTAATGTCTTTATGCTCATGTGTTCCTTTCAAGATGCATATTATCATAGGATTCTAAGTGTCTCACCCATTTTCCCCTTGTGTGTTAGAACCTTTCATACATCAAACTTGACCTTCCATAGAGTCACACACTTCTTCACCAAAGTCACAAATACACCATTCTATGTGTTATTATAGCCAAGGCACATCATTAAAACCCACTGCTTCGGCAACCGGGCCATATAACGGATGGGGCTCCTTCTCCAAACACTAGTAGAAAATGGTGAATTTAGTGAATAGGTGACTAAAAACGTTAGTCACCACAACTTTTCCAACTACTACCAAAAATTAGCAATATTAAGAGACCTAACTAAAAAATACTAACATAAATGACTATTTTAGTCACCAGTTAAAATATACGACTAGCTAATAAGTAATACTACTAAAAATGACTAACATAAATGACTAATTTAGTCTAGGAAAAAAATATGACTACCTAACAAAAACTACAATAATATGAATTAGTTGTTTACGTTAGTCATTTTATTTGTGTCACTTCAACAATCTAAACTTACAATTCATAGGGGATTCAAAGGTTGTTTTAGATTGGGTGAAAGGTTATACTTCCTTGTACACTTGTTTATTGGATCAAAGGATGATTAAAATTATGGAGCTTATTAGAATCTTTAGGGTCATATCATTTGATCACATTCACATGGAATCAAATTCAAAGGTTGACAAATTATCGAAAAAGGGGAGTGGGCCAACACCTCCTTTTGCAACACGACATGCCCACCTATATATGTTGCAACAACCTTTCCAACTTATTTAGTTGGTTGCACATATATTTCACATTTCTTCTTCATCTTGCAAAGTGGTAGTACTAAGGAGAGGGTATGAACTTTGATCAAATAATGTTCACATTCAAATTTGTTGTCTTCATTGTCCTTAGTAACAGTTTTTTTTTTGAATATTTCCTTTATATATCATTGCAAACATATAACTCTTTGTTGTCCCAAACATAGTTAATATTGTTGGTGTATGATATTCTCTTAATTGTGGAATGGTATCTTGATGATGATAATGAAATCTCAATCTCCAATGCTCATGAATATGTTGAATGAATGAACTAATGGCTTACTTGTATATACAATTTATGATTCATTTTCTATTTTTACTGTGCCATTGTATATATGCTTCACTAGCATCTCATGCTATATGGTTAATTGAGCAAGATTTATCTTTCATTTTTCAAGTATAATTTGGTTGCATGAATAAGCATAGTTGTGCAATTAAAATCATTCAAAATTTGTTAATAATTCATGGTGTGTTTGACTATTCGCACACTTATCCCTGACCTTTTACTTTGAGAGTGAGTAGTGTCAAATCACTAGTCTTCGTTAAGGGACTTTCTTTCATTACTCAATGACCTAGCTTAGCTCGATATTTAAGGATTCCCCCCTAGCTAAGGATATCTTTCTTTTAGTCTAAAGAGTGAGAGAAGGCCACCAAGGTGACATTGGGTGGCTTGCTTGATGGGTGGGGTCAAAACTTTTTTTTTTCTATGAGAGTGTTTGAGTGGAGATACAATTTAGAAAAATCTTATAGGAAAATTAGTTTCCTTTATTTCCATCACCTAAACTACTTCAAATAAAATCATGTGATTTTAATACAATCTAATTTTAATGAAAATTAATTCAATAAAATTAAATAAGATTATTATTATTGTTGTTGTTATTTTTTCGTATATAAGAGAATAGACAAATATAGCATGTTTATACTTAAGGATCGATTCTATACACTACCACAATCATTTCCAAGTGTACCCACATTGCCTCACACATGGCACACTGAGCTAATCAAATTTTAAACCAATAACATCATAAGAAATGCCTTAACATTCCATTCTATCATCAACTAATCTACACCATGGGGAAAATTAAAAATAACTTTTAATATTAAAAAATATAGCCAATTTATTTTATTTGAAAATCAATTTTAACATCTAATTTGAGGAAACCCCATAAAATAAAATTTAATGTGAAAAAATGTTAAGAAAAATAAAGTAGGGGTATGAGTTGGTAGAATAATAAAAATAAAAATAAGAAGATAAATATAAATTAATAATTATAATTATAATAAAAATTCAATCATATTACTCCTAATTTAACAAGTGTCGAAGGCATACAATCTCTTCATATACAAACCTTTTTTAAAGTGAAAAGAGATTTGATCTCCTCTGCCCTTGGTAAATCCAAAATTAAGATCTAAAATTAAGATAGATCCAAGCTAGTTTTATATCAATTTATGTATTTGAAAGTAAAGAATTATTATTTTAATGAAAGGTTACTTTCAAAAATATTTGTAATTTCCTCAATTTTAAAATAAAGCCAGCCTAGTTCCATGTTAACTCCAGATCTATCAAGCGACGAGAGGGATCACATCTCTTGAGGTGCAAACCTCTTTTTTGAGTGCAAAACTTGAGGAAATGTTTGTACCTTGAGAGATTTGCTCCCTCTCAGTGCTTGATAGATCCAGAATTAAGATGGATCTAGGTTGGTTCCAGTCATGTGAAACCAAAGAAAATCTGACGAACATATGATTAATTTTATCAATAATACGTAAATTCATCTAATATTAATATAATCATTTTAAATATGCTAATATGTCTCAGATTAATCTGTATATTTTAATTTTAAATTTTCTTAGTTGCCTTAGTTTGTTGTGATGATAATAAATTTAATGATGAAAAATGATGAAATATAAATTTTGAATGTAAAGGGACAATGTAATAGTGTTGAATGATAGAAAATGTGAATAATAAGAATATAGTCAATTGCAAATAGTATTCATTGTGGTTAATCTAAAACTATTTTCTTCTATTATTCTTATTGTCACCCTTTTTACGTTTGTCATATTTTCACATTGATTGTCATATTTTCATATCGATTATATGAAAAAGACGGATTAAACCATAAATGGTTTAAATCTTTAGCTTAATCTATTGTAGTAAACATCATTCCTTGTCTGTCCTTCTCTCCAATATTAATAGGTTGAATTACTATAACACAAAAATCAATGTCTATTGTCAATAATTTTTTGTGCTTACACTAAAATCAATGCACAATGTTAATCCAATGACTTAAAAATTAATGTATCATCATACATCCAATTACATCAAAACCGAAATCAACATTTACACTGAAATTAATGAATCTAATGCAAGCAACTAAATAAGATTAGAAAACAAAATTTACACTAAAATCAATGCATCTAATGAAAGCAATAAAATAAGATTAGATACCAACATTTACACTCAAATCAATTCATCTAGTGCATGAAAGAAAATTGGATTATAAAACAAATCTACATTAAAATTAATGCACCTAGTGCAAGTAAGAAAATAGGATTATAAAGCAACATCTACACTTAAATAAATGCATCTAGTGCAAGCAATAAAATAGGATTAGAAATCACCATCTACATTGAAATCAATGCATTTAGTGCAAGCAATCAAATAAGATTAGAAATCACCATCTACACTCAAATCAATGCATCTAGTGCAAGCAATCAAACATTATTATGTTAATTTGGGGTAGCATCAGATGTGATCTAGACAAAACTTTTGGTGGAGAGGCTAAGGCATATGAGATCTCCAATACCCAGAAAGGGTTTGGGCAGATTCTAAACAGTTTGGGAGATATTAAAATAATTAATATTTTTAATGGAGTCCCTAAATCTAATCATAGGGAAATTAAAATATTTATATGAATTAATATAAAACTATATTAGAATAGTCCAAAATTCATGTATAAAGCCAGATCTAATCTTAGACATTGATTAGGGACTTAATCTTGGCCGTTGATTTGTCAACGAGAAAAATATAAGAGGAGGTTTGAGGGTCACTTGGAGAACACACCAAGAGATCAAGATTTCGACTTTCTCAGGTTTCATTTGCTAAGAAAGTTGAGAGAGTGATCTAGAATTGCAGCTGAGGGTTAGTGAATACAGAAGTAGAGAGGAAGAGATAGTGTTGGGAGGATCAGCACAACAACCGGGAAATCTGACGCAAAGGGCAGAAGTTGGAATTGCTAGGAAAGTTGACGCAAAGGGCAGAAGCCAGAACTGCCGATAACAACAGGTGTTTGTCGGGAACTGCTGGAATTGCTAGGAATGGCTGGGAAAGCTAAAGAAGAGGGTAGAATCTAGAACTGTTGGGAACAGTCAGAACTATCGGGAACTGCTGGAACTGTTGGGAAAGCTGATGCAGAGGGCAAAGCCGAAACTACCGAGAACAACCGGAACTGTTTGGAACTGCTAAAACTGCCGAGAAAGCTGATGTAAAGGGCAGAAGAGGCTGACACAGTCCCTAGAGGCTGGCACTAGGGTTTTTCGTGGGGCATATTAGAGCTGAAGAGCTGCTGGAGTGTTTATTTGGGGTTTTTCGTGGGGAAGATTAGACTTGAAGAGCTGCCAGAGTGTTTATCTGGGGTTTCAGCTGGAATATCTACTCCCAAGTAGAGAGGTACTATTGCCAAGATTTTTCTCTGTTGGGTGAGCCATATTTGGCACCCAGATTGATTCTGAAACTACTTAATAAATCAAGCCCTCAGATAGCTGCACTGGTTTACCTACATTGGGTTTTTCCAGGGACATTAGTCCAAAAATAACAGTTTCCTTTGTGTGCTTGTTTCTGTTTCCTTCAGTTGATTATTTGTAATGTGTTGAGCATGTACTTGTGTTGATTTTAAGTATTTACATGGTAAATAACTTGTTAATTAATTAGAACAAGTAAGAAGGAATAAATCAGAAAGTACATGGTGGGTTTCTAACTATTAGACTTAGAAACTTCAACATGGTATCAAGGCATGGTTGCAGATCACAGGAGAACTGAGGACATCAACCAAGCAGAGTAGCAACAGTAGAAAATAGTTGTCCTGAGTGATAGAAGTTGTTCCTATCAGTAAAAGAGCAAGGAAGGGGTGACGTAGTGCTTGTGTCATCAAGTTCGGGCCAAGAAGAGGCTGCACAGAGGCTAAGGGAGGCAAAGACAAGCTCACGCAGAGGCCAGGAGGGCTAACGTAGTTGGCTTAGGGAGCTAGTTTGTCGTTGTTGGGACTGCACAAAGCCTAGGAGCTCTCACCTTCAGGTTGTTGGGTTTATGAGGTTGTGGATAAGTTACAGAGTGGAGCTAGTGGGGTATTTTTTTCAAAACAATACCTAACAGGGAAAGGCCAAGGAGGAAGGAGTTGCTACTGAGGGTTTCTAGCCGCGAAATCCAGATCAATGGCGCAGTTGCATAGACGATCAGAGTAGGGGGCATATCAACATTGGCAGAAAGATTTCCAGGAGGGAAATCGAGGCTCAGAGGGTGTCACATTGAGAACTTCTAGGAGGGAATTAGAAGAGCAGCGTAATGGCACTACACGGAGTAAGAGACCAGGACAGACTTGACGGAGCCTCAAACTTCATAGCTTAGAAGGCCAGAGTCTTATCTGTACTTGTCAGAAATCGTGTTAAGCACTTTTCCTTGAAGATGATAGTAGTCCTAATTGACCCAGCTGACAATGACAGGTATGAGGATGAAATGGCGAGGGCCAAGAGTATCATTCTTGATGGGGTCAAGTATCATATAGTACCACATAATGCCGTGAAGAATATGACATGGGAGATGCGGGAGGCCCCGACCAATTTGCATCAGCATACTTCCGTGCAGGGGAAGATGCTCCTAGAAAATCAACTATGGTCATACCAGATGTAGAAGGGAGAACATATTGACACCTTCCTCGGTCAATTGAAGGAGATCCAATATCAGTTGACTTCCATAGGGGCCACACCAGATCCAAAGTTGATGGTGAGAACAACCCTGAATGTCGTCTCAGAAGACTGGGAGGTGTTTGTCCAAAGCATATTGGGCAGGGCAACCCTTCCAGATTGGGAGGAAATGTGGGTGGCTCTTCACCAAGAAGAGATCAGGAGGGTGACCAAGACAAGAAGCAACAATAAGGGAATCATAATCAATAAGGGAGAGGAGGTGGATGCTACCATAGCATCTGAGGGTAATCAAGAAAAATGGAAGAAGGACCTCTCCAAGGTCAAATGCTTCCACTGTGGGGAGTTGGGTCATTATGCGACCCAGTGTTAGAGGAAGAAGAGCAAGGGAGAGGCTTCCAAGGCCAAGGTAGTGCTAGCAAGGGTAGAGAAGGAAGTGGAAACAGACGATGTATGTGCCATGAGTGCACACACACCACTTGAGCAAACGTGGGGAGACATTGAGCTGTAGTCAGGAGGAATACAAAAGATGAAGGGGAGAATCCTCGAGGTACCCAACCTCTTAGATTATACCTGGCTACGAGAACCCCAAGGAGGAGTAGCAGGACTGGCGGATGTCGGTACAGACAGATGAGGATGGAGCATCAGAGAGAGCTACAGTGCAGGATTCCTAGGACAGTACGAGGCTAGCAAGCTACAATAGTGCGAGAGGCATGAA
The DNA here is from genome assembly GCA_000404065.3 of Pinus taeda. Taxonomy (NCBI): domain Eukaryota; kingdom Viridiplantae; phylum Streptophyta; class Pinopsida; order Pinales; family Pinaceae; genus Pinus; species Pinus taeda. The sequence goes on along the minus strand of APFE030304633.1, from coordinate 18,411 downwards.
AGTGTTGCACTAGTGTAGAATGGCACAAAGAGGTGTGTAACGGTGTGAGATGCAGGGAGTTGTTGCAACAGCATAAAGGTGAGAGAGGGAGCACTTGTCAGTGACAGAGGGAGCTTCAGCATCAGGAGTGTCTCTAGCCTGATAGAGATATCAGATTTGGGAGATCAATTACTTACTTCTCAGTAATTGAGTTACAGTGTAGTAGTTAGCAGTGGTGGTGCTATAGGAAGCATGATGCAGCATGATGAGAGGGGATGCAATGCAGACGTAACAGTGGCAGTGGCAGGGCCATGGGCAACAGCACGGATGCAGAGGGAGCTATCATACAGATGTAGCAGTGGAAGTGGTAGAGCCATGGGTGGGTATGGGATGCAACAATGCAGATGATGGGAAATAGGCCTAGCATCAGGGACCGATGTCAGATGATCAAAGTAATACTCAGTGAGGAGTATTGCTAGAGCACAGTTCTCGCTAAAAGGGAGTGTTGATTTGGGGTAGCATCAAATGTGATCTAGCCATGAAATTTGGTGGAGAGGATAAGGCACATGAGATCTCAAATACCCAGAAAGGATTTGGGTAGATTCTAAACATTTTGGGAGAGATTAAAATAATTAATATTTTTAATGGAGTCCCTAAGTCTAAACTTAGGGAAATTAAAATATTAATTTGAATTAATATAAAACTATGTTAGAATGGTCCAAAAGTAATGGATCAAGCCAGATCTAATTTTAGCCGTTGATTAGGGACTTAATCTCAGCCATTGATTTGTCAACGAGAAAAGTATAAGAGGAGGCTTGAGGGTCACTTGGAGAACACACCAAGAGATCAAGATTTTGACTTTCAGTGGCTGTGTTTGCTGAGAAAGCTAAGAGAGTGATCTGGAGTTGTAGCTAAGGGGCAATGAATATAGAAGCAGAGAGGCAGAGATAGTGCTGAGAGGATCAGCGCAACAGGTGGGAAAGTTGATGTAGAGGGTAGAAGCCGAAACTACCAGGAACAATCGGAACTGTTGGGGACTGTCGAAACTGTCGAAACTGCTAGGAAAGTTGACATAGAGGGTAGAAGTCGGAACTTCTAGAAGTGCTAGGAAAGCTGACGTAGAGAGAAGAATCTGAAACTACTAGGAACAACTGGAACTGTTAGGAACTGCTGGGAAAGCTGACGTAGAGGGAAAAAACCTAAACTATTGGGAAAGCTGATGCAGAGTGCAAAAGCAGAAATTGCTAGGAACTACTGGGAAAGCTAACGCAGAGGGTAGAAGATGAAACTTCCAGGAACTACCGGGAAAGCTGATGTAGAGGGTAGAAGATGAAACTGCCAGGAACTACCAGGAAAGATGATGCAGAGGGTAGAAGAGGCTGACACAATCTCTAGAGGCTAATGCTGGGGTTTTTCATGGGTCATATTGACGCTGAGGAGTTTCGGAGTGTTTATCCATGGTTTCAACTGGAATATCTACTTCTGTGTAGAGAGGTACTACTGCTGAGATTTTTCTCTGTTGGGTGAGCCAGATTTGGCACCTAGATTATATTTTGAAACTACTTAATAAATCAAACCCTCATATAGTTGCACCATTTTTCCCACCCGAGGACATTAGTCCAAAAAATGGTGTCATTTGTGTTCTTGTTTCTGTTTCCTTCAGTTGATGATATGTAATGTGTTGAGCATGTACTTGTGTTTATTTTCAGTATTTGGTAAATAACTTGTTAATTAATCAAAAGAAGTAGGAAGGAATAAATCAGAAAGTACATGGAGGGTTTCTAACTATTAGACTTAGAAACTTCAACATATTAGAAATCAACATCTACATTGAAATCAATGCATCTAATGCAAGCAATCAAATAGGAATAAAAATCACCATCTACATTGAAATCAATGCATTTAGTGCAATAAATCAAATAGGATTAGAAATCATCTACATTGAAATTAATGCATCTAGTGAAAACAATCAAATATCATTAGAAATCAACATATACACTAAAATCAATGCATCTAGTGCAAGAAATCAAATTGGATTAGAAATCACCGTCTACACTGAAATCAATGTATCTAGTGCAAGAAATATTCTTCCTTCCCCACCATATATATCTATATCTCCCTCCATCTATCCTTATTTTCCACTCTATCTCAAGCCCCCAAACACACATGCTATTTCACTCTATATCTATCAATATCTTTGTCCCTCCCTCCCTCTCTCCATCTCTCTCTTCTTTCCTCTCTTCACTTTCCATCTATATCTCTATCTCCATTTGCCTCTCTATATCATCGCCAAAACATACACTCTGTTTCTTCAATCTATCTACCTATCCCTCCCTCCTCCTCCTCCTCTCTCTCTCTCTCTCTCTCTCTCTCTCTCTCTCTCTCTCTCTCTCTCTCTCTCTCTTCCCCTTCTCTCTCTCTCCACCTTTCTCTCTATATTTCTTTCTTCTTACCTCTCTCTCTCCCCATCTAACTCCATCTCTCTTTCCCTCCCTCACTCGACTCTCTCACATCCTCTCTCTCCTCCTTCCTCTCTTTCTCTCTCTCTCTCTCTTACTCTTCAGCCTCCAACTCTATTACTATATCCTTCCCTCTCTCCTTCTCTCATTTGTGTTTATCTCAACCCCAAACATACACACTCTCTCTCCATCTCTCCATTGTTACTCCCTCTCTCTCTCTACTTCTCACTCTCTATGTATTTCTTCTTCCCTCCCTCTCTCCCCCTCCAACTCCATCTCCCTATCCATCTCTCTCTCCTCTTTTCTCCCTCCATCTCTCCTCCTCTCTCTCAAATCTTCTCTCGTACCTCATCTTTCTCCCTTTCTCTCCTACCTCCCTCTCTCTTCCCTCATCACTCTCTCTCTCTCTCTCTCTCTCTCTCTCTCTCTCTCTCTCTCTCTCTCTTACCCCAACACTCTCCTTCTCTCTCTGAAGTATTATCTCTCATTCTTCCTCTCTCTCACTCTGTTTATATCTCTCTACCCTCTATCTCTCTCTCTCTCTCTTCCCTCCAATCCATCTCTTCCCCCATCTCTCTCTCTCTCTCTCTCTCTCTCTCTACCTATGTTACTATATCCCTTCCTCTCTCCTTTTGTCTCCTTGTGTCCCCCCTTCTCTCTATCTCTCCTTATTTATATCTTTATCTCACCCCTAAACATACACTCTTTCTCTCCATCTCTCCCTTTCCAGTCCCTCTCTCTCTCCACTTCTCACTCTCTATGTCTTTCTTCTTCCCTCCCTCTCTCCCCCTGCAACTCCATATCTCTATCCCTCCCTCTCTCTCATCCTTCCTCTCTTGCCCTTTCTCTCCTACATTTATCTCTCTTCCCTCGTCTCTCTCTCTCTCTCTCTCTGCCCTCCAATCCTCTCACTGTCTCCCTCCCACTATCCTCTCTCTTCCCCCTCCATCTTTGTGTCTCCCTCCCCCTCTTTTACCCTACTCTAACTCTCTCTCTTTTTATTCCTCCTCTCCCCTCTCCTTGATTTTATCTCCATCTCTCCCTACTCACTCCCCCTATCTCTCCACATCTATAACTTAATGTCTTTATTCTTACCTCCCATATATATAGAGTTAATATATATCATGATATATTATAATATATTATAATGTAACAAATTTAATATTGGATTAAAAAAGTTATTATATTCAGTAATATCAATATTGATATATTAATATATAATAATAATCTTTTAATATTAATATTATGGTTAATAGTATTTTTTGCATGGTGTTAATAATAATTTGGCCAATGGCATTTTTCCCACAGGCTTCACCTAAATAAAACCTATTTTTTGAGTGTTAATAAGTGTAAAGAGGTTTATGGAGAAAATATAAAAAGAGGTTTTATTTATTTACCATACCTCTTGTTTATTTATATTTTGATTTATTTATCATATTTCTTTTATTTACAATGGTATTTGGCCCATAGGCTTGTCATATAATTAGATGTTTATTTCTAATCTTATTTGATATGTTTTTATTTATTTACCATACATCTTTATACCTCTTTTATATTTATTTATTTATCATACCTCTTTTATAAATATGGTAATTGACCCATGGTATTAATAATTATTTGTCCCACAGGATCCACTTAAATAAAACCTATTTTTTGAGTTTTCATAAATATAAAGACGTTAATGGAGTAAAGATAAAAACAGGTTTTATCTATTTAACTTACCTTCAGAGTAAATATATAAAAAAAAGTCTTGTTTATTTACCATACTTCTGGTTTACTTATATTTTTATTTATTTATCATAACTCGTTTTTTTACTATTCGTAAACCTCTTTATATTTTAAATTTTTATTTTTAATCTGAAATTACAAATAACTTTGAAAAATACATATAAATAACCAAAAACAATTTTATATTAATTAAAATAAAATAAATTTCAATTAATTGAAAGTTAAAATAATATTATTTGAATGAAAAGTTGCTTTCTATTCTCAAAGAGAGTAAAGAGATTTGTAATTATTTTATTTAAACTTTGAATTCAAATAACTTAATAATTTAATAATATAAACTGCCATAAATTCCGGGTTTTGGGTGATTTTTCCTTAAACCGTAGGGGTTATAGATCATCTTGCCTTGATAATTGGCAATGTAAAGGCATTGTTTTACATTTGGCATTGTTTCTACCAGGGTAACACCTATCCAAATCTCTGGGAGGATAGAACTGATCCAGATCACGGCTGGATTTTTAGTGGATCCATGTGTTTGGTGCCCTAAAAACCGACATCTCAACTAGCAGAGTGATTTCAAATTCTATCAGCATTGAACTAGCGACAACTAGTTGAGAACTAGAGAAAGAGAGATGCAGTGAGCTGGTGAAACCTGGAAAAAAAACTAGTAGGTTTTTAGATTCGAAGTTCCTTGTAATGGAGACATGGTGGGTGAAAAAAACTAGTAGGTTCTTAGATTCGAAGTTCCTTATAATGGAGACATTGTGGGTGCTTCATATGTTGGTTACATGTCTGGCAGTTCGAATTGTTGTCAATAGATCAATGGATGACGAGGTTTCATCAAAAGTCTGTCTTTGACAAAGTTGAGGAAACCTTCAGATCCGATGCTTGATTACTCTCACATTGTTGTTGAGCTAAATCAAATATTCAGCTTGCAGAATGATTGATCCAATCGTTATGCACTATGGGAAAGGTCAACTATCTTGATTCTTGGCTGATCTAGATACTATGCTAGATATGGTGAGTAACTCTTAACAAAGTGTGAAAAAGCATTTTGTAATTAATTTTATATTTTTTGGAGTATTTCTATATTAAATTTTTTATTTATTAGATTACGTTTTTTTATCCATATCTGGAAGATGACATTGTTTTGTTCCAAACTTAGATTTGACATTTTTTAATTATTTAAATCATATTTATTTGATTTTTCTGGAGCTTCTCTACATTATTGATTTCTCTTGGGAGATCAGATCTTCCATACATGTCTTAAAAACTTTGACCCAAAAAACCATTATCCTTTTTCTCTTAAATGTGTTATTTTTTTTGGTTGGATTCAAATTGCAGATATCAGAAGACATTTTTGTGAATGCAACTTTAGCAGCCATGGAAAAACACGTAGGAAAGAATTTCACTTCTTCAGTGATAAATCCCATAACAATTTAAGAATTTTTAAAAATAATATTTGAAGATTTTAAATGTAATCCCTACTTTGATTGCAAAGGAAACCCAATGAAATTGTTGAAGCAATTGACATGTGTTAATACTATGGATAATTATGAGCAGGCTTTGGACACAGTGGTTAGTTCACGAAACAACGTAAGTTGTAATGATACTTTGTGTTTCTTGCTCGAAATTTTGATGAATATAAGTGGAATTTGAAAAGTTAAAAATTTACTTACGTAAATTTTGTTTTCATATAATCTTTGTTCAAGGAGTAGATTCGTTATTTAATCTAAAGGATTATTGATTCACCATAATTAAAAAAATACATAAAATGAATCATTGCAAATTGATAGTCATATTGCAGATAGCGAGGTTATCAAGATCATCTACAAAATATATGTTAGAACAATTGAAGCACTTGGAAAAGATCTATGACCCATATGCATTCTATGAAGGAAGGTGAATTATGTGCAATGGAGATGAAATACAAATTTGTTGGTGTTGTATTGTTTTAAAAATTTTAATTGGTAATCAAGTAGCGTACATTAATAATTATTTTAAAATAGTTGTACAGATTCGATACAATTCTGAAAAATTGTTTCAAGAGCTCTTTAAAGATGAACGAGACAGTTTCGGATTTGATGTTAAGATTATTGAGTGGAAAATTACATCGGAAATATTCATATTCCTTGACTTGGTGAATATATCTTAAATGGGTGAATATGTATTAGTGGATTACAATGGTTGCAATGACCAACATCAATTTTCACTTTACTGGGTTCATTATTTCTGGGAGAGTGATGGGGGTTGTTGGAGCAGAAAGTTTTCTAGATATAAATGGATGTCATGCCAATGTGAATGTTGAACTCATTTCTACCAGCAATGATCTCAGTAATGATGTGTTTATGTCGTAGGGAGGTAGCTACAAATTTACAAATATTACTCCAAGGAAATATAGGTTGGTTGCTTCCCATCATGAATACATAAACTTCATCAATACTTGAGAAGTATACAAATATTAGGTCATATCAAATCCCACTACATTTTTTTTCAGAATGGAAAGGTCGTGATATTTTTCTCTCTTTGCCTTCATTTGATACATAGAATAAGTTTGGATATTCCTTAAGGATGAGAGTCCAGAGGACACAGTGGCCCTCCATGAAATCAAACGTGAAGAAGTGGAAAGAGCAGGCTCTGTGAGCTAATTGTTAAATAAAGGAAGAAGATACAAGGTCATACCTAATGTCAATCCTAGCTAGGATGGTGCTATGCATGAGGTACAATGATTAAGGTTTATAGAATATATTTTCTATAATATTCTCTTTCAAATATACGATTCTCATTTTCTCTTAACAATCGTTTAAAGAGGCTCTCCAGAGATGGATTTGGGCTTTGGAAATCTAGTAGTAGATGACATCTTTTATGTCCCAAGTTATGATATGGATGGTGTTATCACTCAGAAGTTTTTCTCAGAATTTATCAAAAGAATGAATCATTCGAGGTAACCACAAACCAATCTTTTAGGCTCAGGTTCTAGTTAACCTAATTCTAGAGAGGGCTCTCTCTTTATAATTTAGCTTTGTTTTTATGAGATTTCAGGCTAATTCTTAGTGTTCATGGGGTTTTGATTTTGGATTGAAAATAGGGTGGTGGAATTCTTGGAACAAATGGATAGATCTAGGTCTTCAATCCATTGGGCTATGGAGTCAACAAATGAATAGCATAAATCAACCAGATCATTAAAGGGAATGTTCACAGGGCAGGCTAGCAAAGCAAAAGGCAAATCTTCAAGTCTAGTGGTGAAGTGATCCTAACCAGGGTGAAAGGGCACTCAAGAATCCTTGGACCGAGATCAAAATGAATAATAGAGGGTGATCATGAACAAAGGGCAATTAAGAATCCTTTGCTATAGACCAAAGGGGAAACTATGGAAGCTAAGGAGCAGTTAAGAATTCCCTAGCTAAGATAGTTTAGGAGAAAACATTCAGAATGTAAAATAGTCAAGATAGAGTGCATTCAAGCAGTTTCTGAAATTTCATTGCTTTTTATACATTTAGATTTTTTAGAAAAACAAACATGATTATGAAGAAACATAAGAAAAGACAACAATAAACATGAGAGAATACTTATTTGTTTTTTGCTTTACACAAGAATCCTGTAAAATATCTAATCTTTATTCCTTGATCGAACAAGCCAATCCAATCATTGATACAATAAAACTTTGATTTGAGAGAAAATGTCTATAGAAATGTCTTGGAATACACACTACATACTTCTAAATGTGAAGTATTTATACAAAAAATAATTACAAAATATCTCAAAACAACTTGAGATTTAATCTAGGGAATTAAAATATCTTCTTGCATGAAGATAGAGACAGATGGAGAACTGCTTCTTGTTGTCCCTTTTATTATGGTGTTGCTAGTTGTTTATGTTGAGTTGGAGCCCTTTAAGATGGTTGATAGTTGTGGTATTTCTACGATGGAATATTGTTTACTTTGATCTTTTACTGATACTCTTTGAATCTGTTACTCTTTGACCCTGCTGATTTGTCTTTTACCTGTTTCACCTAGTTGCCTTCAGATTTACTGTGGTAACTTTTTGATGTAAATTTTTTCATAGTAAATTTTTCATTTCCTCCCACCATTCATCCTTAGATAACTTTACTTTTAAAATTCTTTTGTAAATTTCATTTGACTTTGTGTATTTTGCGAAATTGGGCTTGTTGATATACAAATATTTCACCTCATGTTCTAGGAAAAATAGGTTCTCCAATGTATCATATAACACTTTGCGTGTTGGCAAAGCTTTAATAGCTAACGTACTTGCTTGTTCCTTTGCCAATCTTCTGAGCCTGTCACTATAGTCCAATTGGGTCATGAGTTTTTCATTGATGACCATGGGACTGGGAATACCTTTGTCTCTAAGGATTTGAAACTTAGCCATGAACCTGTCAATGGCTACATGCATGTTGTGGCACTTCTCTTCTAAGATGTGCATGATGTTTCTTTTGGAAAGAACCTTTATAATCTCTAGAATAGCTTCAGTTTTGTCTTCTATGTTAAGCTCTTGGAGTTCATATCTATTTTTGTTGTTCAGGAAGTGGATGAGTCAATTTTCATCATCTGGTTTGTCTCCCAATTCTTCCTTCACTTCTTGAATGGCTTTAGTGGTTGTTTTCACCAATTCTGTTTGCTTGAATATAACTTGGATTGATGGCCAAATATCAATGACAGAGTCAATGATATTGGCCTAGAGCATCTCTTTAGTCTGTCCTAGTGGCTTCTGCAGTGCCAAATCTTTCTCCAGGACTTTGATTTTCTCACCCATTCTTAGGGCTTTCTTTGTTTCTTCTCTTTGCTAAATTTGGGCAAGTTGGCAATCAGTTTCCAAACTTGGGACTTTCTCCTTTAATATTTTGAGCTCTGTAGCTTGAATGGACATCTCCTCCATAGATTTTACCAGTTCTATTTTTTTCTCAGTTGAAGTACCTACTGCTATAGTGGACTTAGCTGTAATTGGCAGCAATGTGGCAGGTGGAGCTGTAGGTGCCAATGATGCTGCCATTGTGGAAGTTGTGGCCAAGTCACTTTGCTTGGACTGAATCAAAGTGTTCAACTCCTTCTCTGTTTCTTTAAGCTGATCATTTAGCTTTAGTACTAGGTCCATAAGCTCTTCATGTCCTTTTTGTGCTTCTAGGACTTACATTGTTTGAGGGTGATGCAGCTGGGGAATTTTGAGCTGCTTATTCAGTGTAGCAATATCATCATTCTTCTTTTTAATCAGCTGCTCTATCACTTTCACATCCTTGGGATCATGCCCCAACTTTATCACTAAGTCCTCTAAGGACTTGATTCTTGTATCTTTGGCCTATGAGGAGGCCTTCTCCAACTGAAACTGAGCTGACATATTGTTTAAAGAGTTCTGCAATTGGTGGGATGCTTTGGCTATCCCTATTAGTGTAGAATAAATCATTTCACTTGTTTGCTTATGTAGCTCAATTTGGTCAATGGGATAATATCCATTGCCAGTACTTCAAAATATACTCTTTTAAAATCTGTTGCTGTCCTTGGCTACTAAGTGGTTGGATTCATAAAGGTCATCTGCATTTTTGCCTCTTTAACATCATAGGCTGACATAAGCCTTGTTTGATTGGTAAGGGTCATTTTCAGATACTATGCATAGGTTTGGGCTTTCATCCTCTCATTTCTAGCATTTATCTCTTTGTATATCTCTTTGATGTCTTGGTCTTTATTTGCTAGCATTCTGAAAGAGGATACCTCAAAATATTGTTGCGTTTCCAACATATGAGTGTGTGATGTGGAAGGTTAGAGTGCCTGCAGATGGAGTGGCAAGCCTACTCCCATCTCTTTCGGTGCTTGTAACCTTCGTTGTCTCCTATGTATATTCCTATTCAGTGACATGATTCACTCTGTGTCTCTTAGCTTGGCTTGTTTTTGCATAGACTTGTGATGTTGCTCTTTTTGAAGTAGTGGCCTCTTCCTTGTTTCTCTTGAGGATTTTCTTCTCATTTAGAGGAGTCTGTAAGACTGGGGGGTACTCATGGTGGTGTCTGGTCTATCTAATTTCTCTGGAAAGTCTGTTTGATCTGGCACCTCTGACAGGTCTGGTACTTCTAATCCCTCACGCACCTGTGATTCTTCTGGTACCTGTGATTCTCCTAGCACCTGCAGGAAAGAACCCTCATCAAGCTACTTCTCAAGGTCAATTAATGCGTTCTCCACAGCAACTTCAGTACTATCCCTATCCTCTAAAGTTTTTTCCACCCATTGCAGCTGGTTCGCATACTTTTTTATCTCAGGGATGCGGTGATGAATCTAGGGAGCCATCTTGTTTTTCTACCTTCTCTTGCAGATGAAATCCAAGGGATCATATCTCCAAATGAAGCTTTGTTTAGTTTTAATCTTTGAAGGATTTGGTCTGCTTCCTTTCCAACTTCTTTTCTATTACAAATGAAGGGACCTAATTGGTTTTTGATCTTGAGCTTGGATTTATTTTTGGCTTTAACAAAGTTTACCTCATCTGATTTGATTATCTACTTGTAGTAATCTGGGGCAAATAACTTCATTGGGAGGTATTTAGGTAGTTTGTATGGGGCTAGCTCATAGCCATAAATCATGATTTCAGTGTGGTTTTCGTACAAGTACCAATCACCTACTCTGTATTGTTTTGAGAGTTACAGGATCCTCTTTATATCTGAACTGATTCTTGGAGGAGGGCTTCCTATCAGCATTGTCAAAATGGGATGTACAAATAGGCCTATGAAGTCTCCATATGAATATGGAGAGTCATATTTATGGATCAATGGAGTCTAGAAAATCACTGATCTAGGGTCACCTTTTGTGTCAAGTTTTTTAAAGTAAAGGGGAACTTATCTGATTGGTAGTATAGAAAAAGGTGATATAAAACAAAGGAATACTTGAAGACTCTCGCATAATCATAAATGACAACAAGAGGCTGTCCTGGAGTGAAGATGGACATGAAAGCCAAGATGATTTCATCTATATACTCACTGGTGGTATAGCCTAGGATACTGGATATCACTACTACAATGTCCTAGCCAAATGGGGAAAATATAGTATACACATATGGAGGAGGATCTTTTGGGATATGCTTTTCCTCCCTGATGAAAGTTTGGAACATCTCATCAAGTTTTGCAGTGGTAAGCTTGGGGAATCGGTCTAATAGGTGTCCAATTGAAAGAGGGGTTAGGTTTTTCCCTGGTTGAAGTTGCAACATCTCATTAATAGATTCTACAGTGATGGTGAAAAGTTTGATTTAGTTAGGGGACATCACTTCTCTTTGACTGGGGATATAATTTTCATGGTAATAATGGACAATTTCTGGGAAAATGTGAACTTCAGGGAATTGGTACTTGGGTAAATTGGAGTCCCAAAGACTAGTTTTACTAGCAGGGTTCAGGTATTGGTCTCTGTATTGATAGTATAGTTTGAGAGGGGATTCATAGACAGAGGTGTCCTTTATTTGGAAATCCTTATCAGCCAGGGTGAGGTGGTCTAGGTCCAGATGAGGAGTGGAAATAGGTCTAACATCCATGGTGATTGGGGCAGCCATTCTCAGTTCTTGTGGATTTGAGAATGGGGGAGGTAATTTTCAATCTTTTAGGGCAATGGTGGTTCAATACAGAGTAGGTTTGAGTTGCTAGAGTTTCTTTAATTAATTTTTTATTTTAACTTTAAGAAAACTCAGTAAATGGTTCTGAAATCGACAAGTTCTTCCAGTGAACTATGGCTTAAATACCTGGAATTAAGGAGAACTAGCTCTGAACAGGGTGACTAGTAATTGTGAACGGTTGAAAATGCTTTAAGTAAGCTCGAAAGCAAACTCGTAGCTTTGTGGCGTCTTTAAGGTACAATTGGACGTAGGTTGACAACTTCGACATTCGTAGGTGCCTGCATGAAGGTTTACAGTTGAAAAAACGATAAAAACAAATGATTTGGGGTTTTTTGGCTTTATGCGCGGAAGTAAATTTTGGCGGGTACGGGTGAACAATAGTCATTTTGTCGCGTAGCGGGGTGAAGAGTAACTGTTTTGTCACGTAGCGGGCGGGTGGTAAGTGGTTTCCATCACATCACTTTTGATAGCTTGGTGGTATTGGGGGGAGGATGCATGATTCCATACACTGAAACAGATGTAGCATTGGGGGCCTGGTGGAAAACAACCTTTTCGGGTAGATATTGTTCGGATGTCGAGACCGCCCAAAATGGATAAGGGCCGTTAGATGTAGAGGGAGGTGATCATACAATGATCGAGTGGGGGAGTTGTACGGAGGGCAGTGGGGGGCCCGGCAGGCCCTTAAGTGCAGCCGTTTCTTGGTTAATGAGGGATTAAAGTAGGGTTAAGGCATCGGGGTCATTAGCAATGAGTTTAACATGGATTATCTAACTTAATAAAAAAATGATTAGTTAGTGGGTTTTCGGGGTTTGGGTTGAACATCATAGTTTATATTTAAACTAGGGTATAGGGCTAGTTAATATGTGGGAGTTAAATATATACAAGAAAATGATTTTTCTTTGCGGGATTTAATAAATCAAATTAGTAGTTAACAAAATGAGTGGAAAGGATACAATACCCTTAAGTAAATGCTTTTTCGTTTTTGAATGCTTTTGCATATTAACACAAATACATAGGATAAGGTATTCTTGTGGGTTTTTTATATGAAAATTATTTATGTGGGGGAATAAATATTTTTCCTAGGTAAAAGTATTTTGACCTTAGGAAAGGAGTATTATTAGGGAAAATGAATGAAGTGAAGGGAGGGGATGAATTTTTATGAGGGGTTTTTTAGTACTTATTTCCTATAAGTCATTGAGCCGAGGGTCCAGTCCCTCCAAAAATTAGAGAAATTCTTTGAGACTCTTTGACTTGATGTTTTTAAGTACTTTGAACTTTATTGTGGTAAATTAGTTAAGCAAAAGGTGAAATGAATGAGGGAAGTTAATTAATTTCCTTTGATATTCAATTTCATGCTTGATTGTCCATTTTTCTATACAAATTTCATGATGGAAAAGATGGTAAACATGCTTTTATCTAATCAATCACCATACTTCTACAACCTTTCTTCTACTTACCCATCTATTCATCCTACGATTTTCACTTCTCTTTATTAGGGTTCATTTGAGCTAGCAAACCCTTATCAAACAATTTTCTTTTTCTTTACAATAGTAAACTAATTAAATCTAACCTTATTACATGTTATGCTCTTAACCTGCAAATGATACCCAAATACAGAATATGCGAAGAAAAGAGACCCAAAACACAGAATATGCGAAGAAAAGATACCCAGAACACAGAATAACAATGCTTTTATTATTCAAAGAGTAATGTTCACTTGCCTCTTCGATGGGGCAACCTCCACTAGGGTAGAGCTCGATTACAAAATAAGACACGATGCCCCTCGCAGGGAGTTTCTATCCTTTATATATGACTCCTACGTGCAA
>APFE030304626.1:0-15792 GCA_000404065.3 Pinus taeda | reverse complement strand
ATTTTCGGTCCATGGTTTGGACGCGATGGTTTTCGGTCCGTGGTATTGGATGATTCAGCATGTATAAATATGTATTGTAACATTGAAAGGAACATAATGAAAAATCAAGCTGGTAGTCCCGGTTTTGGGATCCAGTGGGAAATCTCTGTGTATACGTGTTTTATGTGTTATGCTCTCGCATTTTTATTTTTTCCTGTGATTTAGAATTCGTATGCAAGTAATTTTTGTACGGGGTTAAAAACTACATCTGCAATCATAGCTCGAAGATTCAAAGCGCTTTTGGACAAATACATGAGATATTCTGGGGGCATGATAAATCATCTCAAAAGTTACATATATGGCTAGCATGCCTCAGCTCAAACTCTTCAAAACATAGCCAACATCTTTGGGGTGCCTTGAAAATTAAATTGGGACCATTTTAGCTATTTGGGAATGCCAGTGAGTATAGGACCCACAAGAGCTAAAATATGGGAAACAACTCTTGATAAATTGAAAAGAAAAGTTTAGAAGTGGGGATCCACTTGGCTCAACCCAGCAGGCCGATTGGTTCTCCTTAAATTAGGTCTCTCTTCTCTTCCTCTATATCAGTTCTCCCTTGTTCAAGCCCCAACCTCCTTTCATCACAAAATGGAAAGTATCCTCAGGTATTTCCTATGGCAGGGAGGAAAAAAAAAAACTTGGTAAGTTGGAAGCAAGTTATCTAAAGCCAGGAAAAAGGAGGACTTGGAATCAGATCTCTAATGCTCACAAACTTAGCCTTTGGTGGCAAGATAGTATGGAGATTTATCGATGAACAACAAGCTTGGTGGAAAAAAGTTCTTGAAGCCAAATATCTCAGCAGCCCAAGGCAACAACTTTTAGCAAGTGAAATACCCGCCAGATGCAACACAAGAATTTGGAAACTTTGAAAAAAAGTTATCTCCTTCATGGCACAAAATGTCTCTAAGGTTCCCAAAGGTGGCAGCAAAATCAATATTGGAGCAGATAAGATTATGGGGAACTAGCCAAGTAGTAGCCAACCGGGTATGGATCCAATTCTCCTCTTTCTTCAAAGCAAAGGAATATGCCGCTTAGATCAAATTTCTCAATGGGATATAAATACTCAGGCATGGAAGGGATGGAGCTTCCCTCCCATCTTTGAAAACCTCAAAGAGAACCTTGACATTCTTCGGATCCATCTTCACAACAATGCTCCTATTATTAAAAATGGCATTGATGGTTTCTGATGGGATCCCTCTGGTTCCGGTTACTCAATTCAAGTTGGTTATCATTATTTGTGTAGCAGGAACTACCTGGCTCCTCCATGAATGTATTGGAAAACAATGTGGAAATCTGAGGCCATCCCTAAAGTAAAATTCTTCATGTGGACCCTCCTAAAATGGAAAACCCTCACCTCAGATAATTTGCAAAAGAGAGGTATTGTTGGGCCCTCCGGATGCCCAAATTTTCAAGAGGAAGAAGAAACTATCCAGCACCTATTCATTTCATGCCGCTTTGCAATCTCTTGTTGGAATGGCATTGCCCCAAATGGCCCTCTCACCTGGAATTCACAATTCTCCATTGGTGAAATCTTAAAAAATTGGAAGAAGAGCTACCCTTGGTAACCCAAGAAAAATAATATTGCTAAGAGGGTGTGGGATGCCCTCCCATATGCTCTCTTATGGAAAATCAGGCTCACTAGGAATCGAAAGGTTTTTAGAGATCAAGAGACCTTAACCAGACAACCATGTAGCAAGGCTAAAAGTCTCACGATAGAAACCATTGTTGCCAAGAACACAAAGAAAATTGATATTGCTAGCCTTTGTGTAGAAGAAAGAGACTTTATCAGGAGCATGATAAACAAGAGTAGTAGCCTTCCAACAGCAAACATCTATAACAATTCAACCAACACTCTCAGCCACAGTTGGAAAATCATATTGAAGTAGGATGAATTTACAGAATGGCTTCATAGTAGCAACTCTCACTCCCTTTTCTTTGATGGTGCCCCCAAATCAAATTAGGGAGCGGCAGGGGCAAGGGGAGTAATCTATAAACCCAATGGAGACCCCTTAGTCACCTTTGAGTGGGGATTGGGAAACCTTTCTAATAACAGAGCAGAGGCGCTGACTCTCTATCAAGGCCTTCTCCAGCTTCAAAATCTTGGAATCAGGAAATCGCTGGTCATTGGAGACTCTGCTATCATTATCACTCTTATGAACAGCAAGCGCAAAGCCTCTAATACCTTCATTCAACAAACCATCAACAGATGTCAAACCATAATTAGCCAAAATTGGGAGCTTAAATTCTTCCATATTCTCCGTATCATCAACCGAGAAGCAGATAAACTTGCCAGTCAAGCGTGCATCCGAACTAAAGGGAATATCCTCTACAATAATGAGGATCTTTTTCAACACCTCCCCTAATCTACCTCATGATTTGTGACAATCCTCTAAAGTTTGAATCTTGTAGAAACTTCAAGGTGTATCCTAACAAGATCCAAGGCAATCTTGATGTGGTCAATTCTCTGCCACTGAATATCTTACTCCTTAACCTGCAACCTTCACAGCTCTATCGAGATCTGGTCGCCATTGTGAAATCCGTGGTTCCTCCATCTCTCATCGCATGATTCTATCCTCCCCTTCTTGTGGCCCGCTCACCACAAATATCTGGGCGCTATTGCCTCGTCTCCATGCCTTCCCATCTGTCAGAGCTTGCTTTGCTGCTTCCATGCTCATTCTCATCCATCGTTGCTCCTCAGCACCTGCATCTTGTGCCTGTTCCCCTCGTTTTCATTCTTCAATTTTGAGTATTCCTCTCGGATGCCCTGTTTTACTTTTTACCCTTTCTAGCGATTCCTCCTTCGTTCCATTTGTTGCTACCGCTCATCCTGTGTATTGTTGGCCTTCACTCTCTTCTCTACCATTCCTCAATCCAACTTCCATTCCAACACTCCCCCTCGAGCTTAAGCAGTTGAGGGCCATTTCTTCTGTAGTAAAGTTTTGTCCTCTATTATCCTGTAATCTATCTGTTGCCCCTTCATCCTCCCACCTTCCCAGTTGCTTACCTACTCCTCCCGCTTGTTCTCCCTATTCTGGAATTCTTCATCACCCTCCTCTCTTTTCCCTGAGCGCTCATTTCTCCCTCTCCTCTGTTCCACTGATCTTCTGTCCCGATACAACTTTCGTAACGGTTGGATCAATTCTTTCTTAGTGCAATAAATCTTTGCTTCCCACGTATCATCAGGACAGAGCTAAGAATTCTCAGATGGCTCGTAGTGAAGACTGCATGCACTGTCGGAACCTCCAGGAAGAGCTTGAGTAGATCAGAGCGCACCAACTTGTTCTAGAAAAATTGATTCATCCACTTGGTTAATCAATGCAAAATATGAAGTTGATTTAAATCTTTTTCTCCATCCTGTCTCCTCCCTGCAGGAACAATTCAATACTTTGTCTAACACTTGTGCTCATGCTCAAGAATCAATAGATATACTCAAATACATGCTGGAGAAGCTCAATGCTCCAAGCACTAGCTCTTCCAGCTTCAAGATCGCTGAAGTGGACAGCAAGCTGGATGAGTCTACTACTCGTCAGATTAGCCACATCAATATAGACTTAGGATGTTTTGTAAAGTCTGTCTACTCTTATTTCAGTTTGTCAGAATTTACTCTTGTGCTTGTTTCCTTCAAGTCAGAAATGACAGTAGTTTAGGGAAATTTTGTAATGTTATCCATCTTCAAGCTCAGCCTTCGAGCTCTACTCATGTAACTTAGGAGCTAAGCCTCCCAAACTTTTTTGGAATATAATCAACAACCGAGTTTGTTAAAAAAAAAAGATAAGTATAAATGGTGTATAGTTAAATTAAACTAGTTCTTGCAATGGGATGGAGTTTAAGGAGAAATAATTAGTTGATTAATTTGGAAAAATTTGTGAGGGGAAGTAAATATATGTTGCATTAGGTAGTCAATGACCTAGTCATGAGAGGATTGAGTTTTGTACCATGGAGAAATCAAATTCATAGGAAAAGAGTTTAGGAAAGTGGGTAAAAGTGATCCAAAGGAGAAGCCATTGAGTTTGGTGGGCCTAATAAAGGTAATTGTATAGAGTACAAGACACTTAGCATAGGACAAACTATTGAATTTAGTAGAGGTAATGTCAAGGAGGTAAGTTATAAAGATAAATGGTCATCATGTCATCTTATCAAAGGGTCTCCTGGGTGTATATGTTTAGCTTGATCTAGCTACGGTTGAAGCAAGGGTGTGTTGCAACGCATAAAGAAACTAATAAGAAACTTAAGCTTTAAGAAAGCCTTAAGGAGTTTAGGGTTTGCAAGGAGAAATCTAGATTTCAGAGTATGAGTGGAAACAAAGAATTGTTAGGAGATAATTTAAGAAATCCAGGCGATGGTCAGTGAAGAAGTTAAGGAGGTGTGTGAAGAAGAAGAAAATTTGGGTGAGAATGGTGGTTAGCAAAGATGTAACATTGGTTGGGGTGATGGAGTATAATGGTATTTAGCCCGTAAGAAAATTATATGGAAGGCCAATTTCAAAATGAACCTTAAACGATTAGTTGTAAAAGGTATGGTGCCCAGTCTTAGATTATGCAACGAGATTCCACCTTGTGATGAAAGGATGGCTAGGGTTCATGTCAAGAATAGAAGAAGAAAGAGGGAAAAATTTAGGAGTTCATTGGTATTGGATGTTGATGATCATGTCACTAAGTAAGTGGTTAGTGTATTTTGACCATGAGTCGAAAGCATTTACAAAGTAGTTGATATGGATTAAGTTTTACCAAAAGAACTTTGGACATCTAAGGTTTTAAGGGATATAATCGGAGATAGCTAGCAAAGAAAAATTGACTTTAACAAGTAATATAAAACTAGTCCTTGCAAGACTATGGCTTACATTATGGTTGAGTTACATTTAAAAGAAGGGATTTCATAAAGTGTGGAGTTGGTAGCAGGGAATGTAATTCATAAGCAACAATAGACTATGTTGAAATCCCATTTAGGTGTGTAAGGTGTCCTGTGTATAGAAATGTTTTGTTGGATTGCATACAACCTTGTATCCAAAAATTATAGCAATAAAAGTTTGTTCCATGAGATGGTGATGAATCTGATAAGAGGAAGCCACCTTCATGCATAATGGAAGAAAAAGGGACTGCACTAAATGTTGACAACCCAAAATCAAACAAAGTGACTTCTAGTAAATGATTATAATTGAATGAATTAGATATTATTATGAAGTCAATGGAATTAAAGGCAAGGATCTTCAAATATCACCAAGGTAGAATCTCAATTATTAATAAAGCAACCTTTAAGAGTCAAAGGTAACTTAGACGAAGGAAAAATTCCCAACAAGTAATAACACAAGTGGTAAGTCATTTTTTTACAATTCAAAAAATACCATCCTTTTAAAACATGCTAGCTTTGATTTCATGGATAAGGAAAGATGGCCTAATTCTATAAAGTCAAGTAGAAAACCCATAGAGGTTTTAAAGGGGATTGGAAGTGAGGGAGAGTTTAATAAGGGTTGGGTGCATGAGGTCTCCACTTAGTCAACATGTGTCATAGCACTTGCGGTCATGGGATATTAAAGAATGTGTTATGCAACCAACTCACAAAATAGAAGAAAAGATATATCAACGACTTAAAAATTAGCCTCTTGAGGGGGCAACCTCCTTTACATTACATAAATGAACAATTCATGGATGATACAAATGATAAGGGCTCATTGGTATATATAGGAGTCTAAGGGGTCACAATATAATCAGAGTCTACATAACAATAATAACATAAGGGCACAACAATAACATTAGTGGGATTCTATGGGGCACAACAATAACACTATGGGGGCTACATGGGCACAACAATAACAATAGCGGGCTACACTAGTATTCTAGGGGCTTGACATGAGCCTCTCCTTCTGTTGTACTATCCAACAACCCCCATTTTAATATATTATAAATTTCCTGTGAAATTTATTATATTAAAATAGGGACCCTTCATTTTAGAAAAATCTTATAATCAAAGTTTAATACTTAGGATTTTTAATTAAAACCCAAGCATTAAACCTTTATTATCCCAAAAAACCAAATTTTGATAGTCCCCAAGATCAAAACTATACTAGGCTTAAAAAAGTTAAGTATTCAAAAATATGGGTTATTGAACAAAATAAATCGGGGTTTTAATCCCCTAAGGTTGAAATCTTAACAAACTCCAACTCATCCCGCTTCCCTGCATCGCAAATAAACAAAGTTACAAAGGCTCAAGACCCATCCACCAATCTCCATTGTGATTGTGATTAAACAGGGCCCGACGATAAAATATGTATCCCAATTCATAAGTCCCCGTGTCCATGACAATCGCAAAAGGTTCCAAACAACTTAAG
Organism: Pinus taeda; assembly: GCA_000404065.3. NCBI lineage: Eukaryota > Viridiplantae > Streptophyta > Pinopsida > Pinales > Pinaceae > Pinus > Pinus taeda. Next base: position 9,428 of record APFE030304626.1, on the reverse strand, counting down.
GCTGATCCTTAATCGATTGCGATATGTGATATCACTCCGGACCCGACCACATATTTAAATCCGCCAAGTTAAAATATCGCATCCATACCCTGCATCGCAAGTTTAATAATGCACAATACCACTCTGCCAAAATCCATTGCGATTGAAACCAGACCCACGGGGATTATCCAATACAAACCATAAAACCCCGCATCCATGACTATTGTAGGTTTTAAAAAAGCTTAAGCCCGCTACACATTGCCGATTATGATATGTGATTAATCCCGGACCTGCGGAATTATAAAATCAATTTCATTTAAATCTCGTGTCCGGAGCTATTAGAGTATCCAAGAGTCTAAAGGCTATGCCTGCTACACATTGTCGATTGTGATATGCGATAAGACCCGGACCCACTGGGATTATACATTCCAATTTATATTTATATCGGTATGGGGCCTATACCGCAATCACAAAATTCTAAAAAAGACATGCCTCATCCCAACACCGATTGTGTTAGATCCACATCATCACCATGTCACCTTTCAATCGCCACATCATTTTCCACGTCACCCTGGGATCCCGCAATCGCAAAATTTAAAGGGACATGACTTATAATAGTACTTTCACCATACCGATTTGCGATTTGCAATTAGACCATACCCAACGGAATTATTCACTCCAATTCATACATACTCGCTTCTGTGGCTATCATGAATAACAAAAGAACATCGTTTCTCTGTCTCCTACCCATTCTGATTTTGTTTGAGAAGGCCCCCTTTTGGATTTTATATGAAATACTCTCAGGCTATACCGATTGGGATTGTTCTGAAGTCCTGCCCCAAAACTTTGATTTCCGATAAGTTGTAAAGCTCCACCTCCTCACTCAGCATTCTCTCCATGATGTTTGTGTCAGATTTATTGTGCTCTACGTTTTCCTGATTTCTTGCAAAAGTGATTTTTTTCAAATAAAACTCACTTATCAGTCTCATTTATTTCCATCTTATCGGTTCTTGTTTGTCGTGTTCAGGTTCATGACATAGAAAGACAATTGTGTTGATTAGTGGCAGATCAGTTCAAATAGGTAAACAGACATTCAAAGAATTCGATGGAACAAATGAAGCTAATGATGACAACAAATCATTTTCATAAAATTCTACCAAAATATTGTTTTCCTTTAAACATTATTGAAGGGATCTGTTTAATGCACTCAATGCTCTGCACAATAGATTAGAATTGTTTTATGTTATTTAAGCTTAGCCGTTGTAGTAAATACGGGTCCTGAATTTTATGAAGAAAGGCTTACGAAAGCTCGCACTATTGTACTTTCATACTTTTCTCAATAGAACGACTAGAACATTGTTTTTCGAATTTTCATAAAGAATTTTGAGAAGTTGCAATACTATACTCCTGGAAACATCTTTATGAGAAGGAATAAATTGTTGTTGTTTCTTTTACGAGTTGAGCGAAGTATATCTCGTCTTTCTATCATTTTAACTCTGTTTTGTCCATAAGTAAATAGTAAATTATCTTTTCAAACTTATTATTACTTGATATTTAAAGAACAGTGTTACATGTATTCACTATTGATCATGCTGCCATTGATATTTTTATACATGTTAAGCAATTTCTTGTGATATTATAAGTGCAATATGAGTTTACACATTATTTTGATTAACTACTTAATCAAACTAATCATCTTGAAATAAGTTTCATTTCCGTTAGTGTTTGAGCAATCTATATTGTCATTTACTAAGGAAAATCATTATAGATCGCATCTAGATAAAAGTTAAAAATCCTGGTTTATAGAATAGATTAATGTAATTATTTTTCCATTTGATTCATTGCTGCAAATCCATCTATTTCACTCCACTATAAGAATTACACATTCATTCAATCATCTTTCATTGGGAAACTGGTCCCATTATCCCCAGTTGGAGCCACTACTTAAACGGAAAAGGAGTTGTCTTAAGGTCCGAACCGGGTGGTTTTCCCCCTGTGTTGAAGCAGCAATTTTTGTGGCCTCAACACCTTCAAAAAAGGGTTGTCCTCAACGCTTGAGTAACTCTAGATGCTTTTGTATAAATTATGATCCTCCCATGTAGAATCTTCAACGGGTAAGCTTTTCCACTTAATGAGATACTCTGAAATTAATCGATTTTGTAGTTGTCAGGTTCTTGTTTTCGTGACTTCTTTAGGCTCAAATATGATTTTTCCTTCTTCGTCAAGCTCTGGAAATACTGTTTGAATTGGGAGCTTGTCACCAATAACCTTCTTTAAGCATGAAAGATGGAAAATTGGGTGTACTCGGGAAGATGCAGGTAGCTCCAATTTGTATGCCATGGTACGAATCTTTTGAAATGCCTTGTAAGGACCATCATACTTAGGTGATAAGTTATTATCCTTCTTAGCTTGCTTGAGGGACATTTGTTTGTAAGGTTGTAACCATAAAAATACCCAGTGGCCTACATCAAAACTTCTTTCACTGCGATGTTGATTTGTCTGTTGTTTCATTCGATTTTGTGCCAAAGTGAGGTTATCCTTTAAGAGTTGGAGAACTTGTTTTTGATGCTATATGTGATCTTCCACTGCCTGAACCATAGAAATTTCTCTTAAAGATGTTGTGATGGACAGTGGATGATATCCATAAAGTGCCATAAATATTGAGGTAAATTTTGTTGCAATATGGAAGAAATTGTTATACCACCATTTAGCTAGAGGCAACCATTTGACCCATTGTGTGTTTATCAGATACAAAGCAATGAAGATATCCTTCCAAACACTTGTTCACTATCTCAATTTGCTCATCAAATTGAGGATGATAAGATGAGCTATGAGCTAATTGAGTACCAGGAAATGAAAATAATTCCGTCAAAAAATTTCCAGTGAAAATGGGATCTTTGTCACTTACAATAATCTTTGGGTTTCCATGTAGCTTTTGAATTGTTTCCATAAATGCAGTAGCAACTGTACAACCTTTGAAAGGATGAGATAATGCACAAAAGTGTGCATACTTGGCAAGTCTATCAACTACCACCATGATAACACACTTTCCTTCAAAATTGGGTAAACTTGTGATAAAATCCATTGGGAGCTCCTCCAAATGCTGACTTGGAATGGCTAAAGGTTGTAATAGACTCGGGGTCTTAATTGTCTCAACTTTATTTTGTTGGAAAACCAAACATTCTGCCACAAATTTCTGAATATCAAATTTAAGGCCATCCCAAAAAAATTCCTTCTTGACACTGTGGTAAGCTTTTAAAAATCCCGAGTGCCCTCCTAAGGGAGAGGTGTGCAATTCCAAAAGAATCATTTGTTTGAGTTGGGAATTCTTACAAAGATATAAGTGATATTTGTACCAAATGAGTCATTTTTCTTGCTAATTGTATCAGATGTATTGGGATCTTGTTACAACTTTTGAATCTCCACACCTCTTCATCATTCTTCCATTCATCCCCTGCTTCAATTATCTAATCGGGTAGGATAATAGAAATGGCACAAAACAATTCTTCCACATCCTCATCCTTTCTTGAGAGTGCATATGCAACAACATTTTGCTTTCCTTTTTTGTAGATGGTTTCAAAGTCATAACCCAACATCTGTGTGACCCATTTTTGTTACTCTTTTGAAGATAATCTTTGTTCCTAAAAATATTTAAGACTACCACAATCCGTTTTTACCTTGAAGTGTCTTCCCATTAGGTAAGGTTGTCATCGCTTTAGTGCATGTAGTATTTCCAACATTTCCTTCTCATAAATAGGTTTGTGTAAACAATTTCCATTGATTATACGACTTTCAAAATCAATGGGTCTTCCTTCTTGTATTAAAACAACACCATTTCCATTTCCTGAGGCATCAGATTTCACAATAAAGGTTTTTGTGAAGTCTATAATAGCTATGACCGATGCTTGTCACATTGCCTCTTTAAGATGTTCAATGGCCTTATTTGGTTCTAGAGTCCAAGAAAATGCATATTTCTTCAATAATGTTGTTAGAGGTGTTGCATTCTCCCATAATTATTAAGAAACTTGCGATAATACCTTCTCAACCCGAGAAATCCTCAAAGATGCATTAGGGTTGTTGGGATTTTCCATTCCTTAATGGCTTTAATTTTGTTAGGGTCTACCTTAACACCCTCATGAGATATAATATGACCCAAATATTCAACCTACTATACTCCAAAGAAACATTTTAAGGTTTTTTCATATAATTGTTTCTCCTCCAATAGTTTGAGCACCCTATCAACATATTGAACATGATCCTTCCAAGACTTGATTAGTATATCGTCAAAAAATACTAACACAATTTTTTTAAGGAAGAGTTTGAAAATGGAATGCATCAAACCTTGAAATGTGGAATGGGCATTAGTAAGGCCAAAATACATGACCAAAAATTCATAATGACCTTCATGAGTTTTGAATGTTGTTTTCGAAATGTCTGTAGCCTTCATTCTAATTTGATGAAATCTTGAAGGAAGATCCATCTTGGTGAAGTAAATTGATCCATGTAATTCATCAATGACAGGAATGGGAAATTTATCTTTAATAGTGAGCTTGTTGAGCTCCCTATAATTCAAACACATACGCCATGATCCATCCTTCTTGTGCACCAATACTACTAGAGCATATAAATAACTTTCACTAGGTTGAATTATACCGTCCTCTAGCATTTCTGCAACCATACGTTCAAATTCACTCTTTTGGGCATATGGACATATGTAAGGCCTGATGTTTGGAGGAACAATTCCTGGAATCAAATGAATAGCATGATCACGATCACAAATTGGTGAGAGGCCTTTGGGAGTCTCAAATACCTTGGAATAATTGTCCAACACTTTTTGGAGATATGGAGAAATAGATGATTTCGATGTTTGAACCTTTAGTGAGCATAATTATGCAATTAAGCCCCATTGTTGTTTATTTAGAAGCTTTGTCATGCCATTAGAGGTGATTATATTTAATGGTTTCCCTGCGATACCCCTTAATTTCCTTTCCTTCCGAAAAAAAATTCAAGAAAAGTTCTTGAAAATTGAAAGCTATCGTCCCCAAATATTGTAACCATTGGACTCCTAGTACAACATCAACACCACCCATTGGAATGGAAATCATTGGACTATTCAATACATATTCCCCCATGGTTAGCTTGATATTATGGCAGTTTGTGGAGCAATTTATAGCTATTCCATTTGCAACCATCACTTGACACTCTGGTGTTGGATGTAGAAAGCAATTCAATTCCTTGACTATCTTACAATGAATAAAATTATGGGTACTACTGGAATCAATCAACATTATTTCTTTTTTCTTCTTGATATATCCTTCTATCTTGAGAGTTTCAGGAGTGTTAATTCCTGCCAATGCATTACAATATATGGTCAGATTAATTTCTTCTTTCTTCGGGGTTTGTTCCTGATATGTATCCTCCTCTTTTGATCTTTCTTGTTCCTTTTCTTCCTCCTCTTCATAATCTATGCAAAATAATTTATTCTCAACGCAATTATGACCTTTAGTGTATTTGTTGTCACAACTGTAACAAATCCCTTTTTTCTCTTTTCTCCTCCAATTATTGTGGTGCCAACCTTGTAGGTTGTGGAAGGCTAGGATCAGTGACACTTCCATGTTTATAGTTGAGAGTGGTAGACTTCCTTGTTGCCATAATTTTGCTTTCAATTTTTCTTGCCACCCTAAATGCCTTCTCCAATGAATTAGATTCCCAAAGGCGAACCTCATGTTGGATGTTATCCTTTAAAGTCTTTATGAAGACATCAATCATATGCTCCTTTAGAATATCAGTAATTTTTGAAAGTCCTCAATGTGCTTCGCCATTGAACCTTTTTGTTTGAGATTTATTAATTGGCTAAATAAGGTGTTTCTCTTTGTATCCTCATAATGTGCTATCATTTCCTCCATAAAATTTTACCAAGTGACAATTGGTTTACAAGAACAAATCTATCGATACTATACAAACTGATTGGGTTCTAAACATAAATGTGTAATATGTACCTTTTGTGTGTGTTGCACATCATGGAGATCAAAATATTGCTCCATCTGTAGTATCCATGTTACTGGATCCTTGCCATCAAACCTCCTCATATCGATATTTGAAATGTGTTGGGTCTTAAACCCAACATTGGAGTCTCTAAAATCATAATTCATATTCCTTTTGTCCTCATCATGATTTTGATGGATTATCTTGTCACCATTGGGAAGCCTTTCTTGTAGCAACTTTGTCAATCCTTCCATCTTGACATTCATCATTTCTTCCATGTCTGATTTTAAGTCACCCTTCAAACCTTCCATATCCCTTTTTATTTTTACTTGTAAACCATCCATATTAACATTCATTATTGATTCCATTTCATTTTTGGTTACTCTTTGCGAGAGCAAAATTTGTTGCACTTAGTCTCGTAATTTTGATATATCAGGTTGAATTTCTTCCTCTTCTTCATGTGTCATAGTAGAGCTTTATGGTTGCTTATTAGGTGTGTCCATTTTTTTCCCTTCAAGGTATTTTGGAATCAAGAAACAATATCTAGACTTCACTATGCCCTTTGAATCACTTCAAACTGTTTTTTCAAACAAAACTTATACAAAACTTTTAAAAATACACACCTTTTTCTTTATTTTTAGGAGATCGATATTGAAACTGTTGTATCTATGTCATTTTGGCTCTCTAATGTCTGAAATTTCATCCTGTGGTGGTATTTTGAGTCTTATTTCTAATGCTGCAAGTCATACCGATATTGGATTCTTCAAGATAAAGTTATGTCTAAGCTCCCATGATGACCTTATTATGGACTGGTTCAGTAAAGTGAAATTGTATGTGTCAGACCAAGAGGTAACTCCTCAAATCAAAACTCATTTTATTCATTTAGGTGGTTCATTATTATATACAAGAGGGAGTGACTGTTCGGTTCATCTCCCGATGACTCTCTATCTTCTCTATTATTTATTTACATTAATTACAGTTGTACACCCAATCCCTCTGATTAGGTGTCAACATTCCCCCCCTTAATCTGAAGGGATGTTGGTTGAGTCCAAGCATCGTTCTGAATCTTTCAAGCTTTTTTCTCTTCCAAGTGCATTGGTGAAGATGTCTACAATTTGCTCATTAGTGGAACAATGGCGGAGATGGATTGTTTTGGGCCTCAACATGATGTCGAATCAGATGATATTTAGTATTGATGTGCTTTGTTCGATCATGGAACTTTGGGTTCTTGGCAAACTTTATTGCAAAGGTATTATCAATCATGAGTGGAGTCGATTTTACTTGTTTTACCTGCAAATCTTCAAGATTTTTCCTGAGCCACACAATTTCTTTTGTTGCCTCAGCTACTGCCACATATTCTGCCTCTATTGTGGAATCTTCTAGAATTGATTGTTTGCATGATCTCCAGGAGATAACTCCCGATCCAAGACTCATAGCACAACCTAAAGTAGATACCCTGGTTTCTTTGTCTCCATCGAAGTCTGAATCAAAGTATCCAATCAAGCTGAAGTCGCCCACCTGTGTATACTTGATTCCAAAGTCTTGAGTTCCCTTCAAGTACTTTAGAACTCTTTTTGCAGCAGACCAATGTCCCTCACAAGGCTTTTCACTAAATCTAGAGAGGATTCCAATAGCAAACGAAATGTTTGGTCTGGTAGTAGTTAGGTAGTTGAGACTTCCTACAAGTTGTCTATACTTTGTTGCATCCTCAAATTCTTTTCCTTCAATGGATGTGAGCTTTAAGTTTTGTTCCATTGGAGTAGTCAGAAGATTGCATTCAGTCATGCCAAACCTACTCAACAGATCTCCAATTTACTTCTTTTGAGAAAGGAATATGGACTTCGGATGTTGAGTTACTTCAATACCTAAATAGTAATGAACATAGCCCAAATTAGTCATTTCAAAACCTTTCTTCAATTCCTTCTTTATGGATGCAATGTAGCTTTCATTATTCCTGTCATCAAAAGATCATCTACATATACCACAAGATATACAATTGTTTTGCCAAATTTCTTGACAAACAATGATCCATCATTAAGATCATAATGTTTGAAATTGAGTTTCAGAAGATGATTAGTCAATTTTTCGTACCAGGCTCGTGGTGCTTGTTTGAGGCCATACAAGGATTTCACAAGTTTGCATACTTTATGTTCATGTCCTTTCACAACAAATCCTTCAGGCTGGGACATAAAAACATTTTCTTTTAGATCTCCATTCAAGAAAGCAGTTTTTACATCCATTTGATGGACTTTCCAACCGTTCTGAGCTGCTAGGGCAAAGAGTGTTCGGATGGTAGCCCATTTTGCTGTGGGGTCAAAAGTTTCCTCATAATCGACCCCTTCCTTCTGTGCAAACCTTTTGCCACAAGCTTGACTTTGCGCTTTTCAAGTGAGCCATCAGCTTTATACTTGTTCTTGTAGACCCACTTGCATCCAATTGGTTTAGTTCCCAATGGAGGATCAACCAGCTTCAAAGTGCCATTCTTTATCAGGGCATCATACTCCTTTTGCATTGCTTCTTTCCATTCATCATGAGAAGCAACTTCTTTGAAGGAAGTTGGTTCAAAATATGTAGGCAAATTGAATTCACAATCATAAGAAACATCCATATCAACAGGTGAATCAGAGTCATCTACATTACCTCCATTTTTCCAGTTTGAATTTCTAGTTCCTGTCTTTCCAACCTCATCAGGATGAACACTTTCAAGTGTCTTTGTCAGCCACTTTGGGGGACCTTTCTCAGATGGTCCAAGCTGCTCCGTTGATTGAGTTGGGACTCAATCAAGATTGAGCCTCCCAATTCTATCAATCACATCACTCGAAGTATCATCTGTTGTTGGAGTTTCATGTAGGGGAGAGAGTGATTCAGAAGAAGATTCCACAGATTGATCTAGTATAGGAACGCCCCCTTCAAGATGTGGAACCTGATTATCAAATTCTTAAAATGATTTTGCATTTGTGAATCTATCCAAGCGATCAAGCTGTCTTTCAACAACATTGTCAATTTTGGATGATTCAAGAAAGATTACATCTCTAGATACAACAAATTTTTTGTTGACTTCATCATAGAAACGGTATGCTTTGGAGGTGTTTGAATACCCCAGGAAGATACACTTATGGCTTCTTGCACCAAGTTTGTTTCTATGTACCTTTGGTATCAAGGCATAACAGGTGGAACCAAAGACCCTGATATGATTTACCAAAGGAATGTGCCCATACCACATTTCATAAGGAGTCTTGTTTCTAATAGCATTAGATGGACATCTATTCTTTATATATACAGCACATAGAACTGCATCATCCCAAAACATCATTTTTACATTTTTGAAGAACAACATGAAGTGTACCATATTTAAGATTGTCCTATTCATTATTTCAGCTACTCCGTTCTGTTGGGGATTATAAGGCACAATTGTTTGATGTGTGATCCCATGTTGGTGAAGATAGTTTTCAAATTCATTTGAA